>UZAE01012033.1:0-55057 GCA_900617975.1 Rodentolepis nana
CATATTCGACTACTTCCACAGTCCTCACCTCACCTATCTCCACTTTTGTGTGTGTCTCTTTTACATCTTTGAAACTCTCTTCTATTCTCCCTCTCGACTTGTTTCACTTTGATGTTCCTTCCCATCTGTGAAGCCTGAAGTCAACTAAAGGGCTAATGATAACCATCAAGACGCCTGCCATTTGATATAAATAAATATTCAAATATTACTGCAGATGTGCCTGAAACGTTGACCTACTTATTAGCTCCTAAAGGAGAGTCCCGTTTTTGGTCATCCAATCACCACCTTTTTTTCCTAAAAGTGAATTACTATGGACAACATTTGTATTTGAATAATTCTTCTTTAATAGGCACGCTGTGTGATTTTGGATATATGCGTTAATACGCAGGTTTCGATTGCCGCTAATCTTAAAGTTTATCATCTATCTATTGGTGTGAAGGCAGGATTTAACCTATTCATTTATCAATAAATCACACTGTGGTTAAGGTACGAATTCTATAAATTTCCCTCTGAACCCACCCTATATATTTAAGGTCGCACAAGGCGGGAAGTTCAATTTCATACATGGGCTTAAACACGCCTTTTAACTTTTACAAGTTTAGGTCAAACTCGGGTAAATCGGTGAATTGCACCTGGTGTTATACGAATGTCCGCTATAGCCGCATCTCTGGTTTGGATTTTATCCCTCCTGCAAACATGGGTCAGTATTTTATCCAAATATACTGAACTATTTCATTAACTATCATAACTATGCAGCCATAATTTAATAATATGGACTATTTATTATTTCCCTGATCACGATACTCAGAAGAGCCCAGTGACTCATTTTTTAATGTTTCATAGAAGTGTATCTAAATTTCAAAAGGGATTCTATGCGCCTATTAGCGTGAATGTCTGCCGCCAATGTTTTCTCTAAACATAAAGGTCAAGGTAAAAGTTAGCTATTGTCCAATTAAACGAGAGAACTATTAATCAATTCGCTTGTAGTGATTATTTTAAAATTGGATGAAATTGTCTTAACAGTATTAGAATTAAATGAATGATATTGCAGGTATAAAACAAATAAGTTTCCATAAGTTATAACTGGTTCAAGCACCACTTAAAGCAAACTTTGTATGTAGCCTCATTAACTGCAAAAGCGAATGAAATACCATATTGGGTCACTTGAATTTTCTGCATTAGAAAGAAGCTTAATTTGTATGTAAAAACTTTCTAATTTTGGTCAAAGATGGCGAAATGATCATCAAAAATTCAAGTTGAAATATTTGGTCACTTCTCGATTACAGAAGAAAATAAGACAGTTTCTTAAACTGTACAAAAAAGTTGTTGCTGAAATTTAAAATATTTCTATTAAAATCAAGTTTGCAATTGTCACAAACATCAATAAATAGAGACTTATATAATTTGATAACTGAGTCATTTCCCAACTTGATAAAATATACACCCTCTTAATTAGGCACAATTTTTGAGTATACATTCTTAAGACGGTTAAACTTTGTACTCGAACAGTCCAGAAGGTGAGGCCATGCATTCAGAGGACTTCTCAGATAGCAAGCTATTAACATTCATGCAAATTATGCTAGATGCATCTGATTACTATGCCTGGTTGCTGAGATCACAAAATTTAACGAATACTTTGTTCGTAATATGCCTTCTTCATGGGGGTGTGCGATAGACTTACCTCCACGTGGTGCACCTTAGCCAACGTATACTCATGCGGCAAAAAAGTCTATAAACCGACAGTTGAATTCTCACTTCAAACTACCATCACCCCACTGTATGTCATTGTCGACTTCTTCCACAGTGCTCACCTCACCTTTTTTCTACCTCTGTGTTTGTCTCTTTTACATCTTTAAAACACTCTTCTGTTCACCCTCCCCTCTCGACTTTTTTTCGATTTGATGTTCCTCTCCCTCTGTAAAGCCTGAAGTCAACTAAAGGGCTAATGATAACTATCATAAACCCTGCCATCTGATATAAATAAATACGCCTTCTTCATCTATATCATTGAAACAATTTTAGTCCGGGCGCCTTTCAAACTTGAGGAACTTTCCAGAGAGATTATTAATCGTAAGTCAAGGTTTATTAGTCTAGCAATCCTCTGCAGATTAAGCTAAAAAAAGTATCTTTTAAAAAATTCACTCACAACTTGCGTGATTCAATGAAATGATATGAGAATAAGATTTGCTGTGATAACTACTCCCAGCAATAACAAAGGTTTTGACAATTTTATTTATGATGAAAAACAAAAACTCTTAATGAATACGACATTGCTAGAACACAATTAATAACATGCAGGGAGCAACATAAAGACTTTATAAAGTCTGACTTCCTACGAATTTTTGAAGCGGATTGTACAGACATCACTAATATGTAGCTTAAATTTCAAAAATTAAAAGTTTATGATTCATCAGCTAAATTGCAATAAAAACGTTTTGGTCACGATGGTCGGCGCTTACAGATCAATTTGTTTTACTTGCAATAAAAGTTTAAATCATACGAGAAGGTTTCATAAAAATACGGCACGTGAAAAACTAGTTGGTTTTATTTGCGGGATGAACCGGATTAAACAGCTTCCAACTATCTCCGATGACTAACTCCATATCTTACAGTGGAGGTGAAAACGCAGGCAATTCATCGCTTTTTTACGATTTTATTTGGCAATTTCGAAAGTAAAATAAATGGATATTTATCAATCTACTTTGTTCAGGTATAATCCTGTAGAAAAAAATGGGTGGGAAAATAGTTCGAATAAATAGTAAAGCAATGAGATCAAATCGAACGGGAAAAATACTCAGTGATTAATGTTTGCAAGTAATTTCACAGCTAACTTCCACACTTCAAGTTTAATTCATCACTTTCAGGATCATATTTATGTTAAAGATCATCATCAGTGGTTGAAAAATGTCTTATCTCTGTACCATAATACATAACCTGCCACTATGCATATCGAAATATGCGGCTGTTACAAAATTTGAAATGATTTCTCCATGAGTTATCTAAATTTAAAGATTGCCAGGACTGTGGAAATGAACGTAAAATTCGTTTAATAAAAACTAATTACAATTTTGAAAATTGAAATAATTGACAAAATCTGCCATCAAGTATTGTATTTAAAACCCTAAAGTTTAATTAAGGGAAAAATATAAAACATACGGTTTTATTTTGGATCGACTCACAAGCTCATTTGGTAGATTATAACATGGGACTGAAATTAATTGAAATTTACAAATTGTTTATGAACCCGCCGGTTATGATTTGTGTAGTATTACATTTTGGAGCGTAATGATAGACATTTCAACAATAAAGGCGATGAAATTATAAAAAGAAATCAATATAATTACAGGAAAAAAGGCAGAAAGCTTTACTTTCCTTTTAAAGTAATGGAGATTGAGTTGCTAAATCTAGCAAAGAACTTTTAATTTATTGAATGTTGTATTATTAGGCCAATCATTTTTTATTTTCACTCAGTCCATATTATACATTTTACTTGAGCTTATTGATCTAAGTAAAAGCAAATTCAAATTTGAAAACTTAATTACGAAAATTCGTAGAAAATTGATAAGGAATTTATTTAGTTAATTAACTTTAAGGCCTATTCAGTGATTAGCGAATACTGAGCTCGCAAAATTGAAATATCGGAAAATTCTAGCAGATTGGGTAAAATGATTAAACAGTAAGTGTAGAGAAGTGTCAACAATAGTACAAAACCCTGGAAGGTAGCCGAAAATGAACGCAAAACGAAATGAAACAAGCCATTGAGAGATTAATCATGTTACAAATTACAGTGAATTTAACCCAAAAGCCATATCATTATGAAATAATTAAATATATATTTATCATTAATAAAATATTTGATCCAATTTATATTTGCACAAAGCCTAAAAATTCAGTGTTCAAGTTAGATTTGGGGTAAAATAACGCCAATAGTTAGATCGTCTCACAATTAATAAAATTTAGCGAATTGTATGTTTACGAGATTTGGAAAAAAGCAGACTTTAAACATTGACAGGATAAATATTATGTCAGTGTAATTTAAACTTAAATACCAGTTCAAAAATGTCAAATTCTTTTTAATTCGTTCTTTGGAAGCCACCATTAGGGGCATCTAAAATCATTTCAATTCGAAAATAAATTCATAAAGCACTATGATGATTATTTTGAAATAGGAAGCATTGTTATGAATGCATTACATTTTATTTACGTTTGAATGCCGCCGTTAAATATATAAAACATTTTTTAGGTCACTCACGGACTGCAAATTGTTATACAAAATGTGATTTTATTAGAAATTTTTTGAATTTAAAATAAAATATTTCGTTTCTGTCCCAAAATATTTATAACTCCGTTTATCTCGGGACTGCAACTAAAATATATTTATTTTTTGTAATTTCATTTGTTAAACAATACATTTTGTCATAAAATAAAAAAAAAGTAGTTCGAAAATAAACAATGGCGATTGGCTGCTAAAAATTTCTGATATTTAAGTTTTGGATTTTTAATTTAAAAACGGATCTCAAATCAGTATCTGGTAAAGAGAGGGTGTCTTGGAGACTCCCTTCAAATTAAGAAGCTACTCTTCCATAGCGTCTAAATAAAATCTTTTATAATGTTGCCTAATCTGCTCCAAAAATCCCTTTCTGTGTATGATAAACTTATTACGATTAATAAGGAGTTTTGAGAGGGTCATTTGTTTGGAGAAGTATCATGCATTTCTTTTTACAATAATTTTCATTATATGCCAATGATTGCTTAATGAATGAAGCCTTTACAATTTGACTTCAAGGTGGTTGCTTTGGAAAGAAAAAAAAGATGAGCGCCTTCAAGAGATTTAAGATGTTAAAAGGACTCCAGAAAGTTTCAATTACTTAATTCAGTGTAATGCACGTTTTATTGCTACTTGAATTCCCTATTTGGACCAATATTAGAGTATGAGGGGTGTGCGATAGACTTACCTCCGCGTAGTGCACCCTAGGCAACGCATACTCATACGGCAAAAAGTCTACAAACCGGCAATTGACTTCTAACCACCATGACCCCACTGTATGTCATATTTCACCACTTCCACAGTACTCGTCTCACTTTTAATTCTTCCTTTGTGTCTGTCTGTCTCTTTTACGTCTGTAAATCATTATTCAGCCTAAACTCTCGACTTTTATCACTTTGATGTTTCTTCTCCTCTCTGTGAAGCCCGAAGTCAGCTAAAGGGCTAATGCTAAATATCAAAACGTCTGTCATTTGAAATGAAAGATGAATATTAGATTATGCTATTTTGGAAGTACAATAAAAGTCTATCTAGACCGTTTTTATATTTTTTGATTTTGACTGTCAATTTCTCATTTAATTTGCGAAATCAAGAAGGTCAAGTATGAATGAACTTTGAATTTGGCAGATATAGTTAGTTTTCTAATCAGTTACAAACAGTTAATTATTGTAAAAAAAGAATTACTGACTATTTACATTGCCTGCTTCATTAACACATGAATATAATGCGGCTTTTCTTTTCAACTTCAATTTAGTTAGCGTTAAAAAGTAATCACTCTTGAGAAAGTTCTAGAAACAAATGTCTTCATAGTTTACCTTTATATTCATTTGAAAGTCCTGGTAAGTGTCTCTTTTCTTTCATTTAGCATAAACAAATAAAGGGAATGAAATTTCTATTATGATTAATGCTATATAAAGCCCCGAAGATGGCTAAAAGTAATTTAACAGACTTCAATTCATTTGAAGCAAAGGTTGGTTAATGTTTTTGGGTACATGATGGCTTAAAGTTAATAGGATCAATGCCAATCACTACCTTAAGGAAAAATATTTAGAGACTTGATGTCTAAGATTAATCCATAACCTGCTTTCTGTGCAGAATGTTCGAGTTGTCTTCAAATTAATTTGTTCTTAATTCGGAATATTAATAGTAATAAATAAAGCCAATCGCTTAAGTATACTTACAAATAAAATATTCACGCGCATTGAAAAAGTCAGAAATAGTACTCTTCAATTGTAAAATATCAAAAAATGTGATTCCTATTCGTCAAACTACACGCTTAGTAAAAGTCAGTGTGATGTACTTTCAAAACCATTTTTTATGTAGTATCGTGACTTTTGGAGCGAAAAGCTGCCATTTTCAATCCAATTTTTGCTGAAAAAGCTCTGAATTATGCAAATATAAATTTCTTCAGACAAAAGTAAGCATTTGTTGAAATTTAAATATGTGAATAAGTAGCAGGTGGAACAGGCTACAAATAATGATCTTAATATTCAATCCCAAAGACCAACCTTGTAAATTAGTCATATTTAAACCAAAAGTTCTTTTTCTTTGCCAAAATTGGAAATGATTTAATGCATGGTGAATTTCTGATTACAGCTAAGAAAAAAATAAATCATAACATTTCACTTCATTTTTCCTATAATATGAGACTGAATCAGCAAATAACTTTTGCAGATAAGCGAAAAGCCTACATAACGTCCTAATTGGGGGACATTAGTAAGGGGATTCAGTACTTATAATTATCTATTAGATATTTTCCCAATTTATCTACAAAGTAGACAAAATGAATGCAACAGGGTAACTTTTGGGATCTTTCTCTCGCCTCAGCCTTTAGTCATTTAAGGTGGCGGTAAAAAACAGCAAAGTTAACCTGACAATGGACACAAGCGGTAAGAAACAGGAGAGTGTGTTTCGACAAATTAATTTTAGATAAAAGCACCGTTCATCCCAACTATAAATTAATCTGAATTAAATGTGTCAAAACGTCATTTTAAGGAAATGTTGTTAATTAAAATGCATCACCTAAGCGCATAATCATGTGAAGTGCTTATAATTAGTGCATCAAATACAAATCTAATGCTTCAAAGTCGGACAAAAATGTGATTTAAGTTGAGAAATATAGTCGTTTTCCGACATAAACGTTTAGCAAAATTAAATTGCTTTATGCCATCTGGTGCTGAAAAGAAAAATGGTTGCATATATGCCTACAATGTCGTCCATTCAAACAGGTTAAGTAAATATTCCTCTAGGCCGACCCTGCAATCCATTCTCACGGTGTAAAGTGCTTGCATTAAAATGACTTTCATGCCGTGATTCTTTTTATTGCATAGAAGTTGAAATAAAATTTTGATAAAACTCCATCAGGTTTTGAGTGGGAATTTCCTGTTGCATTCTCAAGGTTTTATTTTCAAGTATTCACTGCTAAGTTTAAATAAATTTATGCGCACAAAATAAATGTTAGCATTTGATAACTTATATTAGCCCATTTAGTTAATTGAGCTTTGATAACTGATCAAATTTGACTATGATTAGAAAATTAAAGACCAATTTAAAGGAAAGTGGCATAAAAGTCTTGATTTATTTTGGCAATATCTTTAAATAAATTAGTCAAAAACCATAAAGGCAGAACCATTCTGCCAAAAACTTATTAATTCAAAGCAAATTTGGATAAATAAAAGAGCGACTTCGAATGCGTCTCCAAAAATTCGCAAAGGCAAAGAAAAGAGAAACTTCTTTCCTTTATATGTACCTGTAAGAAATTGCGTAAATTCTATTATAATGGCCCGTCTCAGCGTTTTTTTAAGAAATGCCTATTCATTATGACGTTTGAGTATTGTAAGAAGAGAATATTGAAATTAAACCGTATCTCTGTTCCCAATTCCAATTACAGTGTCAGAAATGTTAGCAAAACATGCTCATGGACTATTAATCGCACATTATGAATTAGGCGTCTTCCATTGCTAAAGACCTGGATACCGGCAACTATGAGAGGCTCAGAACTTAATTACTAGTCTTAAAAAGCTATCGCAACCGCTTCTTAGCTAATGGCAGAAACTTGTTAATCTATTTACCCCTCAAATTCAAACAAATCAATTCGAAATCTAACTCACTTTTCTTTAGCGTGTCAAAGGGTTTGTATGAATGATATTGCATTTAAGGTGCAATGGTCTAAACAAGAGTTTAAGCGTGGTATTTTTTTAAACTTCTATGTATCAAAATATGGGCTTGAAAATCTTGAAACTTAAAGAATATAACTGAAATAAAGAAAGTGGGAACATACCGACATATTGTCGAATGCCTATTACTCCAATGAAGAGGAACATGAGCACACCGGAGAATTGATAGTTGAGTCGATCGGCGAAGTCATCATCGAAGCGCAGACGGGAAGAGCCGATTCGTCCGAGTTTGCTGAGCTTCCAAATGAAGGTGGCGTCCATGGCGCTGTGGCCACCGCCACCGCCTAAGTGTCCCCCGCTCGTTGTTCCGCCGGTTGCCCCACCACCTGAGTGGTGGTGGTGGTGATGATGATTGTATCTGCTACTACTTCCGCTGTATCCGCCGCCTCCAAATCCACTACCGTCGTGACAGCCTCCGCTATGCGAATCTGAACCGTAGAAGGAAGAGTAGTAGTAGGGGTAGTAGTGACCGTTATTGATGTATCCACCAAAACGACGGTAGTCGCCTGCAAATAAGATGCAGCTGCATCTTATACTATCCTATTTAACTCTCTGCTCGATTTACTCACGTTCCTCTGTTGTTGCTATCTCTGGTTTGGGGGTTGGTTTTTGTAGGTACTCTGAAGTCACTTTTAACCCCAATGGATGCTTTCACAGTTTTTTTTGAAGCTTTCTGACCTTATGACATTGAATTTTGAGTCTGGCATAATTTAAAGTTGCTTTAACATTTACGCCTTAGTGACGTTAGGGGCGTAAATTTCAAAAACGAAAAGCACATGGCAATATATGAAAATTCAAGGATTATTCAGTGCCCTAATTTGATGCTTAGGTTGCGATAAATTTGTAAATATTTGACTCGAGTCAAATCTGGTGACAGAAACCTACTAGTATTAGCAGAAATTATTTTAATTTAACATTATTTTTACCCAAATACATTAGCAAAAACTATACAACTTTATAGATACTGTATTATTCATAAAACATACTCTTGGACGATCGGAAAAATTGAATGTTTCGAAATAAATTAGCATATTTAATTTTTGCTTCACTTACTTCCTGAATATGTTTGCATGCCGTGAATTCGATAATTTTATCATCATTTAACATTGGCACATTCTCTACAGTGAAAAACTAAATTCAGCAAAGCTATAAGTTAATTATTCGTGAAATGGTCAGTCTAAAGTGTACGAATCTACTCAATTTCTTGAAAATAAATCCCTTGAGATGTGCAAAATAGAACATTTAGAAAAAAACTAGCACCATCTTTCCTTTTTATGCAAATTTACAATCAATTGGAGTGTCACAGACAGAGATACAATAATTAAAACAAAAAACACACTTTCAGAACACCGCTCTTAAAATTTTTTGGTGGAGTTCTCATGATAAGGTGGAAGTGTGAATTATTAATTGGGAGTCTTCGGAATTCGAAATATGCCGCCTGAATGAATACAAATAAGCTGTGTTTAGCATGTATTGATAATAGTTTGAATCCAGATACCAGACTTAGTAAAGAAACTATAGCTACATTAGAAGAAAATTGAGTATTATTTTGTGAAAAAATCTTCAACAAACAGTTCCTATACTTCGCTAAAAATTTTAGGTTTAATTCAGCAAAAAGTAGAAAATGACTAAGATTGAAAAATAGCAATAAGAACTATGTACAAATTTTCTCGAGTTAATATGTAACTAAACATGTTAATGAGAAAGGGAGCCCATCAAATCCAGGTGCCTCTATAAGAGCCATCATTCAAGTAAATAATCATCCATTTGATGGGAGGTCGGACTAGCTATCGGATAATCATCTCCATTAACACAAAGCAGGATATTGCAAAATAAAAAATACTAGTATGGACCGCCTAGAGCAAAGCAATTTTCAAATTATGCCAATTCAATTAGTAACGCATCATTCAAATTTAGTGTTATTCTGTTAATGAAGATAGATCTAATGGAAAAAATTAGCTCTATTGCAGAATAAAAAGAAACCCTCATCCGTCTTGAAATCGAGCCAATGATAACAACTGAGTACATCTTTCTTTGATCACTGCACTTTGCACATTGCACTTATAAATTTTTTTACTGAACGTGAAAATTTTTAGCACTTCTTTCTCCCTTATTTAATTATATTGCTTATATTTAATTAGTTGTGCTATATTGCTCATATTAATCTATACAATTATGTGACACACAATGGTCTCTTCGGCAAATTTTACAGCACAAAAGTGTACTTGGAAATGTGCATACCATTGAAAATTATAGTGAATAAGTATTTAAAGTAAATTAAGGGATATTTGAAGGGAAGATAGGCATTAAAATCTATTTAAACCCATTTCCAATTTAGGTAAATCCGTTTAGGTAATTTGTGAGTTTGAACTAGGCGACAATTGTATTATTTACATTATTATGTATTGAGCAAAACTCCCTAGGGAAATGTTATAAAATTTTTTTGTACAAAAAATGATTTTAAACGTCACCTTTTCAGTACGATGGCATTTATTTTCGTTGTTATTGATTAATGAAAAGTAAATGGGAAGAAATTTAATCAGTTAATGAACAGAATTATTAAATCTGCCCACTGGATTTCTGATTTATTATCTTAAAGAAATTAGCAACTACAATCGAAATCAATTTAATAAATGATAGCTTTAATTCATCGGATTCATATTAGAGAGACATGTGCCATATAAATACCTTAAACAATGAAAAGCGAATATTTTTGACATCAGTCTTGAAAAGGAACACCAAGTATGATGTGAAAATGTTACAAGAGCTAAAATGAACATTCGAATTCTTGTGCGTAAATTTCACAACTGAATTACATTAGTCTCTAATGAATACCGCTGAACGTCTTTGAGTTTACTTTCCTCGATCAAAGTCATCCGATTTGACTGTCAAAACACCAATTTTGACAGTGAGAATTTCAGTGCATTAAATGAACTGGATTAAAATACCAAACCTTTAAAGTACAGATAATTTTATCATGATGCTGGGTAAGCATAAATAAAACGCACAATGACTTATTCATTAAAATAATAAAATTACAAAGCGTGTTTACTCAAGCTGGCCGTTTCAATAGTGAAACAACAAGAATAAATCAAATTCTAGTCATAAATGCACGGAGAGTTTTGGAAGAATTTGAAAACACAATTTGAATGAAATAAAAGCATCTCACGAATTGCTCAAAGTAGCTTGATATATAAACATAGCGTTTGTCAGAATGAAAGTGTCAAAATATATAAACTTGTTACTGAACAATACAATTTAGCTTTAATGATGAGGCTAAATTTAGGAGCAAGTAGAAAAATTGTTTCTTTCGGCAGAAAACGAAGTTCAAACTATTTTAAGCCAGACTCAACTTTGGCAAAATTAATTTTGCCGGAATTTTCGTGGTAATAAGGTGTCCTGAAGCTCAAAAAGCAAACTTAATTTATACAATCATGCTCTTTTTGTTCCAGTTGCAGCATTAAGTTCCACTGATGTCTTAATATTCCAACTAATTATAATGATAATGTATAATTTATTTCAAATATGGGTGGGCATAAACTAAGAATTGATAGCTCTTTTTATGAATAGAGTCTAAAGAAATTTATGATGATTTTAAAGACAATTAGCGTGAAACTGCTTTGATCTGGTAAGCAGTGGATTAGATTTTAATACTAACTACGAAATAAATTTAAAGAACTCTCAGTGAAAATTTTAGAAACACAAACAATTTTATCAATTTTCGATTATTTTTAATTGATTAAATGAAGTATTTGAAAAGAAAACCATTTTCTAGACTATTACGGTAAGGTATTTATTGAGCTATGCTATTATGACATTTCATAACACCGATGTGAGCGCATTATCTTTCCAAATCATTGGTAGGGTAAATTAAGCCATTTCACCAACCTCACATAATCCTCAAGGATATTGCCGGTAAAATGATAAAAATATTGAAATGTAAACAAAATTGAAGTTGAAAATTTTGACAAAAGGTTAAAAAAGTAAAAAAATCAGATATAAAATAGAACTTGTAAATTTCTCAGATTTAAAGAAAATTTGAATGAATGAAGAGACAATAATTATCTGCATTTTTCCTGAAACTAATTAAATTAATTTTTCAATATTTATCAGTGCAAAAATGTGAGTTTCTAATAATACTTTACGCCTTGTTGTGGAAGGCAGTGTTTTACTCTATTTGCTTAATTTTTCAAAAATGTCACTATCATATGACATTTGTTGGTGAATCATAAACGCTATACCACTTCCCCTGAAAACACTTCACCTCACATACGATTTGATTACCATTGCAATTAAAATGTCATTCACGGTTCATGTCAAGATATACTGCAGAACCACCTTCACAACTACGCGCAGATCAATAATATCTCCGATTTGGTAATTCTAATTAGATCATAAATCCAATTAATTAGTTACAACGTTAAATGTAAAATGAAAATTTGATCTAATTAACACACTCCCATTTATCTTAGTTGCACATGCATTTTAAAAGCAGGGGAAAAAAGATATATGATCAGGATATTAATCTTTTGAAAAAAATCCGAATTTAAAGTCATTCATAAACTAAAGTCAAGTCATAACTAACCTCGGGTCATCGCCTATTCATCCAGATTGATTGTTTTACTGGAAGAATATCTTTCTAAACGTTGTGGAATGTTTGAATAAGCATGCTTTTGACGAGCCGGATTTTAGATTGAGTAAATCGAAAAAATGCTTTGAATAGAACTTTGTCAATGAATTACTAAACCTCGCGAAATAAAGAATTAAATTTCACGTGGCAGAAAATAGCTACTTTGAACTCCCTTGAAATGCTCAGTTTCTGTTTCAGTTCTAGAAACGAATAAATGCGCTGGTTTAGAGGCAAAGCGTTAGCCAAAATTCAATTGCTTAAAAGGCAGACAACAATAGAGTGAGCTTAGGGGATTGCTTTGAGAGCTGCGGGTGATTGCATAAGAAGACAGAAAGTAAGAGTAGTTGCAGTTTGCGTCAAGTTAAGCAGTGGTTACGGCTTCCACCCTCTACCTCTCTTCAGTCCAACTCCATTCCTCCTCTTGCCTGGTACACCAATCATTAGCCCGCATTGGTCGGACCAATGGGAATTTTCAATCCATGTACGTGTGTTTTGTACACACTAAATTGGTTATGCCGACAGAAAAATAGTCATTGCCGGTATCAAACATATCACCCATCAATCCAGATTTTGTTTATTAGAGTGCCTGTTTGAATGTGAAATACATCTTTCCATTATTACAATAAAGACAAATTCGAAAGTTGTTTAAAACAAGCAACAAATCAAATGCATGAGAAAAAAATTAATCATTGGTAAATTAAAATTATACCTAGAAGATGCCCGAGTTTCTTGGAAAGGGTAAAACAAGTCTTGCCGAAAGTTGCTCATACAAATTAGCTTAAAATGATGATCAGAAGCCAAATAATTATATTTGCTTATGAGCGTAAGCTATAATTAGCAAGGCCTGGAATTCTGATAGAAGTTTTACTAAATAATACATTTTGTGGGGCTTCGGAAATTTTCTTTGTTAATTGCACCTCCCATGGGAAGTAAAATGCTTCATTAACCCTGTAATTATGAATAAAGGAGAACTCGACACGAAATTGTTTTAGTACTTTATTTGTTTAACTTGAACAAAATTTTTGACTATTTCATTGTTAAAATATTTATTATGTACTGACTAGGTTTGAATAAGTAATCGTTTATTTTAAAGGATAATTATTCCTATTTATTGAACTTGCTTTTCAATTTCTCCTTGGGAATTTACAACTTTTTGAATTTAACTACACATTTAATTTGCTGTCCAATTCAATCACTTTTCAAATTCGTCTTCCACTCTGAGTAAGTGCAAAGACCCGAAACGGTGATAATGAAATGGGAGTAAGTTCTGCAAATATGAGAAAATTGTTTTAACTTTCTAATTTAATTTCTCGACCTTTGAGCAGTCATTCAAGCTTTATGGAGAAGCTTTCGAACTGTCTTATTGATAAGATATCTCTTACCACCTAAATATACTTGGAATTCGGGTTTAAATGTCTTGTTTTATCAATTGTAATTTTCATCTTCAAGGAACGTTAACTGAGATTGAGCATAATAAAAGTGTCCAAAGGGTGAGCACTGGTGTGAGGTTGGAAGTTGAATGAATATCTGATTTAGCAATAAGTTAGAATTTTTCAATAGTTAGAGCTCAGTTTAGTTAAATCTATCATATCCCCTTGAACGTAAATGAAAAATTTTAAATATTAACAAAGCTGCCTATTTCTACTTAAAGTCCTATTTCAACGAATGAAGATATAAATAAATATAATATAAACCAATAAATAATATAATAAATATAAATAAAGATAATACTCCTCTGCTTAAATTAAAAGAATTTATAATTGAAGAGATTATGCTTTCAAATTAAAAATAAGATTTTTAATAAACCTTTATACTAAAATTTCGAAAAATTGGTTCAGTGGAGAGTGCTAGTTGTTGAGAGAGAAATTAGTATTTTGTCTTTCATTTAGCATATAAACTAATTACATATTAAAATCATATATATTAAAATTATGCAGATGTGCAAGACTGTTAATTTGTATTGTCGTAGTATCAATTTCTGAAGCTAAAACGATGAGGGCAAATACAGTTATGTGAAGACGGACGTCAATATGTTATAAAAGTTTGATTTTCGCGACCAAATGCAATGAAAGTAAAATCGTCTTAATTCAAACTTAGGCATTAACAACCGTAATCAAAAGTTTTAAACCATATAGAATAAGATTTCGGAAAAAGGTCTTTCAGAAGCGTTCATTACCAGTCACAAACGCAGTGGTATATTTTTTAAAATATCATAAGAGGCACTTATTCCTTCCCTGAAATTTGATTAAAAACTTTTAAAGAATAAAATTTTCTTTAAAAATGCACTTTATGGCCATTTTCGCGCGTTTGTTTTGAATACTATTTTCCATGGGAAACCTCATGGAATCCGGTATTTAAGGTCATAGGGCTATCAAATGCCACTGAAGCGATTCATTCATCGTTTTGGGATCTAAATACTTCATTGACCTATCTCTGTGTCTCAGTAAAATTACTTGAAATTAAAACGAAGTGTGCAAGATCTTTTGTTACACCAGTCTAATTAATTTAAATATAATTAATTAGATCCTACTAAGTGCCTATTAAATCATTTTTCTTATAGTCCGAAGAACTTAATTTTTTACATCCACTATAACTTTAACTAATTTTCTAACTTATTAACCTCTTGGAGTCAAACAAATCCATTTCTTTTTACGCTGAGCTTGTTAAATATTGTGAATTTTAATCAGTTGACTATTAGTCCATTTACAGTCAAATTTGGTGGGAGTCAAATTAGTCAAGTATAAATTTTAAAATTTTAAAGAGATTACCTATTTATATTTAAAATTCTAAATTTTCATTTAGAAACTCTTCTAATGATTGAGGTACTGATACGTTTAGCCCATCCATTTATCAGATTTGAAATAACGGGCATCATCAGATAGATTTTTAAATTTTCGTTTATGTTTCCATGAAGTATAGTAGGAATAAGGTTAATACCACGTATATTTAGACCAAAATGTCAGAACGTTAACGAAATATTAATAGTAATAATTTGTTAGTATGAATTGACGACAATTGATGCTTTTCATTAATGGAAATTTTTTAACTTAAGACAAGTGAATTAATTATTTTACCTAGTCATTTCAATGCATGTTTATGCTGAATTTGGTGTAACGCTTTAGCGTTTCAAATGAAAAAACATTGTAGAGAAATGGTGCTGACTTAATCATTAAAACTATCAATCTTTAATAAACAACACTTCTTCCTGTGGTATGACCAAAAGTTTGCTGTATCCACGTATCAATAAGATTTAGAAAACAAATATTTGAACTCTCTAGCCTTCATTACATTGAATTTAAATTTGGGAAAGTGAAAAATTACCATCCCATTTATGTTTTTGCGAGAAATGTATTTCAGAATGCTAATCAACCTGGACCTGCTTTGACACGATTATCTTATAAAGCGTTATTCCAATCCCTATCTCGTCAGTGATTCTCATTTTCTCATTTATATTTTCACATTTTTAATAAAAATAATGCACTAAATTGCAACTAAAATAATTGGCATTATGTTTGATGATGAAAATTCTTACAAACAGGACTGGTTCTACGGAAGTACACATGTCACAGCGGTTCTAACATGGTGATAAATCAGTTTAAAAATCTAACAGAAACATTTCCCACCATTACATATTTTTAGTATCCATTAGAGTGTGGTTCAATTTTAAAATTAAGCCTTTTCATTAGTTGTCATTGCCTAAGAAATAGCCAAAGTTTAAAGCTTTCTTATAAACCAAATGAATTATTCACCATTTAAATTGTGAGTTATTCTTAAATAGAGGTGTAGTTCATCTTTGCCTGAAAATAATTTAATTTCATGCACATCTTAAAACTACTTATCTTGACATCAAATTTCACGACACTTGCCAATTATAGATTTGCATTACATTTAATTAATGGTGATGAGTTATATCATGAGATTTGCCTTTTTAAAGTTCACAATATTTGAGAACGATTAATGTGGGTTTACAAACATAAACGCTGGATAATTAGTTAAACGTGTCAATATCATCGCCTTCTACTCATGCCAATTAAGGCCATACATATGGATGTTTTGAATGCCAACAGTGATTCAAGCTTTTGTTATTCACATCAAACTCATTTTAATTTTTTTAAAAAATTTGTAACTATTTACAAACAAATTCTAACCTGTGCCAATAGGTAATTTATCACTAAAGATTAACGAAATTTAGTTGAATTTATTGACTTGTTTAAAATGACAGTTTCTTAAAACCATAACGTATTGCCCCACATTAGTTTGCTGAAAATCTAAACTTAGTTGAAAATATGTGATAATGTGAGAGCATTACAACAATCCCAACAACTTCAATTAGTACATAATTTCGCGACAGATAAATAAAGATGCCAATTTTGTTTTATAAGAAGATTGGTATCTTTTTAACCTCCTGTTAATGTGCAAGATTCCTGTAAAGCTTTGCCTGAAATTTTGACTGAAATGATATACTACTTATATTAAAAAAGTAAAAGCGAGATCTTAAAATCAGATAAAGTGAAATTTAGAGTTCACTGTCTACAATTATACCAGAATATTCAAGTAAATCATCTCATATTTTACAGAGTAATTTATCAAATTGAGTTCATACTATTCAAAGAGGGAAGTGTGTCAATATACCGAGCACAATTAAAAACTATGTTTCAATATATAATTTCATTTCAGTTTTTTGTAAAAGTTTTCCCAGTCCTAATATCACTTGGAATAAACATATACATATACATATACACACACACACATATATATATATATATATATATGTGGGCGCATTGGCTTCATGTATGGTAATAAAAAGTTATATATTATTATTTTTTATTCTCTCAAGAAGTTTTTATTGGATTAAGAATATGTTCAAACAGCAACTCCATAATCGATTATATTAGAGCACTTAAGAGCTCATTATCGATTCATTTTAAAATAATTGAAGTCGTAAATATTGAATAAAAGGGTTGCAAAGGGGGTGGCTAAAAGTTCTACTAATCTGATAATGGAGACAAAATCACTGGACAAACAGCTAACAAGTAGATTTTTCAAGTATACGGTGGATTCGGACTGCTCAAATATCGATCTTTCATTATGAAATTCGATGGTCTTTATTGATTTACTATGAGAATATTTATTGGCCATTAAAATTAAAGCTTCTTAGCTAATATAATATCAATTTAATAGGCATTTAAGAAAAATCAAAATTCCACAATTTTAAAAACTAACTATTTCAGTTAATTATTTTCGAAGGTTTTTCTGTTTTAATATTCGAGTACCAACTGCGACTAATTCGATAAGTCATTTTGAGATTTCAATTAAGATTTTATATGAGGGATATCATTTGGAAAATTTTGTTAAGAAATGTTGAACATGCCTCACAGATTCATTTAAAGGATATTTTAAAATGCAGCTTCAATAATGTCTGATATTTAAAATGCCTTTAACGGTAACAACGACTAAAAAAGTTAATCAAATTTCTATCAGATTTTCAGAATTTTGTCAAATTTTCAAAAGAACTATGGTTAATTCAAATATTTCAAAACGTTTGATACTGATATCTGCAGTAATAAACAAGAAGTCAATCTTTATGGTCAAAATTACTAAAATTGCGAGCCTATCAACTGAGAAATTTTAATTTATATTCTTCAAAACATTCTGTCTTCTTATCAGGAAATAAGCTTAAAGTTACTCTCTGTTCTCGTTATTGGAGAAAGAATTATAGAAAAACAATAGATAAAGAGGCTATTTTTTAAATAGGTTTATTATTTAACTAAAGCTAAATTTACAAAAATTAGTTGCAAATGCCAAACTATCCTTTATTAACAACTAGAAAAAATTAAAAGCGATGAATAATGACAATTTGCACAATTATTTACTAATTTGATGAAACAATATCCATGATTCAAGGCCATTATATTCATTTCTATAAAGTTTAAAATTTCAATTAAATCAAATAAAAGCGTAACTTTTAATTTAGAGAAAATGGATTTTATATTAAATAGAGAGTTACTTAAATAATTTCAATATTTGACCACTTGAGCTGGCGTACGTCGTTGAGTAAAATAACTTTATTTTTTCTCTAAGGTTGGACGCTTTGCAATACTATATTCTAGGCACTTTGATATTTATTTAACACAAAACCAAAATTAAAAAATCAAATGACTGAATGCTTTTTTTTAATTTCTTCACTTAGTGTCAAACACTTACTTAATATCAACTTTTGGAAGAAAAAGGCACAGAAAAACCATCGGCATTAGTTTGGCTTATTTATTTAAAGAAGGGGAAATCGGACCTCTCCTATTTTGTGATAAAATCTTATTTTTAAAAAAAGGTGATTTATGACTAGGATTGGATCTAATTTTCCCCTTCTCGGTTTAATGACAAGTCGGTTTTTTAGCATAGTCGGACGATATACGCACGCATTTTTTGCTGAGAAGTAAGAACTAATGGTGACTATCGTTCCCATCAGATGCATCGTGACGTAGGAGTGGGGAAAATTGAGGAAGGGTGAGGGAGGCAGAGAAAGAGAGAACGAGAGAGCATGAACGTAACATCACTTGCGCTGAGCGCACCAATCACAAATAACTTTCACCTGAGTGGGTGCAAATCAACTTTTATTGATCGCCAGGAATCGCTCTCGTCAACCAATAGGCAGTTTCCTGCCAGTCTTAATGGTTGCTTAAGGTAGAGTTGTAGCGGTTGTAGAATTTCACTTCCGTTGAGTTTAATTGAATCTTTCTGGAAGGTGGAAACTAGGCAATCAGACTGTAATTTCAATGTGAATAATTTTATTTAAACACATTCCATCACCTTGACCTAACGATTGATTCCATGAAGAAGTGTTGACAAATAGCACAAAGCCTGCAAATAAGACCCATCTTAGGTAAAATAGATTTCCAAAATAGTCAAAAGGTCTTTGAAACAAAACGTGTAGAATGGTAGGTGGTAAAGACTTTGGTAGAAAATAAACTTCAAACTTTACAAATTCCAAGTATTATTTGAAATATATATATTTCGAATATGTATATGTTAACCATCTACACGCATTTCTCTCTTAGGACTATTTTGAATGCATATTTGTTACAAAATGATTAATTCACTGTGAGAATAGTTATGAAATGTTCAATTTGAAACAATGGTTAAAGTCCCATAGCTGCATATAGTTAAAAGAATTAGTTTTAAATTATATCAATGAACTTAATAGATGTATGATAGGTTATCTGGAGAGGACAACTTGGGGTGGGGGTGAGGAATATGAGGTTGAGATGGGATTTTATGACTCCTTTTTTACAATTGAGTTCTTCCTGCTCGGCACATCAATTCATTTGCATTCCCTACAATCTGGCCCATATCTCATGCAAGCAACATGCTAGCATTATAAGAGAGAAGTAGATGTTCGGAGAAGAGACGGAGAGAAGTGATGTTTGAGCAGAAAATGAAATGGGCAACATGTGAGGAACAGGATGGGATTTCAGAGCAGCATTCACATGCAGAGAAAAGGATATGCTTTTTATTTTCCCGCAGAGGACACTGGTTGATCCTAAGTGCAAATATCGTGCAATGTGGCGCTTTAAAGCGGCGAAACAAAATAAACAATTCTGAGAGACATTCTTGATTTGAGTAAGTTAGGAAAAAAAAGGAATAGAAGGAGGGGAAATATCATGGTCCCACGGAGTGTTTACACAACGGGGATTGGCTTATTTGTCTCGTGTTTCTTGTTTTTCTAAGAGGAAACTTCAAAAAATATACCTAACTAGTCACTTCTGTGTTTCTGTTTGAGAAGGGGAGGGGGTTTGACTCTATCACGAGAAGTCGTTTTGAATAAGAATAGGGAGAGGGATTGCATGAAGTCTATACAACACTAGAACCTCGATTAACCGTCTCTAGCAATCTATTAACATCCTCCTCAGTTCCAGTAATTTTTGCCTGTCGATAATTCTTCCACAGTGTAGCCGTTACGTCCAGCGCTATTAGATCACTTGCAATCTTTGAGACTATATGAAGTATGAAAATTCCATCTGCGCCGAGATTTTGATTGACGAACCTTGTGCAATCTCGTTCTTCTGTACTGGAAATCAGTCGGAGAGCTTTCAAGTACTGCTTGATGTAGTAGACTCGTCGTACGGGAAGCATGGTATTAATGGTCCATTGAAGGGTATTCATAATTGTCAGGGAGCAGAGTATGACGAACCAAAACCAGAGGAATATATAGATTTTCTCTACAAAATTGTTGATTGGAAGGACACATTGAAGGGAGTAGCTAAAATTGACGATAAAAAGAAACATCATAATATAATTTACTGTTGGCAAAGTAAAGAAAAATTGATATAAGATAAAATTATAGCCAAGGACCTTTAAATATTCTGAATATCTGATTCTAATAGTATCACCAAATTTTGTGAGCTTGAGAAGGAAGCATTAATCAATCTGAAATGATATGGCTAACGATTTATATTAATAATCTTCCAACACCATTAATAGGAAAATTTACTGATAATCACACAAAAAATCAAAGATATAAAAGCCGTATTTTAGATCAGAAAGATTAAACTACGCGTTCTTGCAAGCAAGGACTGCACTTTAAAGCCAGAAACAAAACAAACAAGATTCTTTTCGATACACTGATTGCTTAGAGCCAATGAGCTTTCAAAATTTTCACACCTAGATCATTTATTTTACCACATCTATTTAGATGATAATTTTTCATTCCATTTGTTTCGATGGGAATAAAAATAGTAGAAAACATTAAATTACTGGGAAATTGTGTTCAAATTTATTGAGATTTCTAGTTTATGCAAAGTATTAATTATTAAAAATTTATATCTGTTTGCTTAGAAACCAAAGTTAAATAATGTTGGCTGTTACTCAAATAGATGCTTTCAATTACTTCCATAAACTGTTAAACGCCCCATATGAAATGCATTTTCAGATTTTTCATTCCATAACTCCATATTTTATTTAAGTCAATGACGTAAGCATGATTAGTGGGTTTAATCTAACACTCTTTTTGATCTGAGCTTCATTTAAGTGCAGACATTGGAAAAAACTGGAGGGATTTCAGCAAAATGTCTACTTATATTCTAATCTTCATAACGTATGTCATATTTGTTCCTATTTGCCTTTTATCATTCAACTGAAACTACGTGTGGTAATTTTACCCTTACATCTTTATATTTTGGCACGATCTGTTCACGATCACTGCTGGTGGTAGTTCCTAAATGTATATTTTATATTTGTCCTATCAGGGGTGTGCGATAGACTAACCTCCACGTGGTGCACCCTGGGCAAGGTATATTCATACGGCAAAAAAGTCTATTAACTGGCAGTTGGCTTCTGACTTCAAACTACCATGACCCCACTATATGTCATATTCAACCCCTTCTACAGTACTCACCTAGCCTTTTCTCAGCCTTTGTGTCTGTCTCCCTCTTTTACATCTGTAAATCGCTCTTTTGTTCCCCACTCCTCGACTTTCTTCTACTTTGATGAACCTCCCCTCTGTGAAGCCCGAAGTCAGCTTAATGGGTAATGATAGCTATCAAAACGCCTGCCATTTGAAATAAATAAATATTTGTCCTATCAGTAATTCAAGGGAAAATTCTAACTCCATAAATCTAAATAAACATAAAATAAAAAATATGTATATGCATGACAATTTACTTAAAAATTTTAATATTATAAGCAAAATATGTCGTCCAAGTTGACGAATTAACAGGTCGTTTGACTACAATTGAAACACTATCTTATGAAAGGTCAAAGCATATTCAAATCGTGGTTCGCCATAAGAGCAATTTGTGCGGAAACTACTGATAATATTTACACATTGAAAAAAAAACATTTATAAAATTAAAGTTTCAATTAAAATTCACTTTGCAGCATGGAAAGTAAATGCAGCTAACTAACATCCTTGAATCAAACGAATTTTAGCCGTTCCAAACAACTTTTTTTTAAAACTTTAGCACGATCTGCTGAGATGCAGTACGCATTTTCCAGGCATATTTAATCATTTTAGCCTGCAAGTAGAAACAAATGGATTCAATTATTTTAATATGGATTATAGTTCAATGAACTTTTCAGATCGTCACACGTAACCACCACGAAATACCCAGGGCACAAATTATGCGAGTTAAAGTGAGAAACATTCTGACAATGTTTAGTTACGTTGACTCCTGTTCCAACCGTTTCCAGTCTGTCCAGATATTGTATTAATTTCATTTCTATCGCAGAATTAAAACATGCGTTATTTATCCTAAAGGGCTGAATTAACAAAGGAAGCCAGAATACCAAAATAGGTGAAAGAGAAGAAAATTGAAACTGCAATTTAGGTGGGAATGATGATAAAGAAGCAGGTGGAAATTAGATTTTGTTTCCCAGACATCTATGGCGAAATCAAGTCTTCTGACTAAGGCCTACCGCAATCCATTGGGAAATTGATACTTCTTACACTTTCTATATTCCACTCATTTCTGCAAGAAAAAAGACAAGATTTGTATTTTAAGTTGTACAGCGAAGCTAATTTAAACAAACGCGTACATAGATATTTAACTTTATATTGGGTTTAAAAATTTTGACTGGGTGTAAAGACTTATTTCCAGGCTCTGTTTGTCTTGTACAAAATCCCCCCCTCCAAGCCCACTGTCAACGTTTGTGTTGTTAAAGGGAAAAATATGTTTAACCTCCATACAAAGTGATCTCTGAATTTTAGTTTAAAAAAGGCATAACATTTGTTGGTAGAACTTTTGCCTACATTCCACTGGATTTGTTGAAAAGTGATCAAAGTAACGTGAATTAAAACTAAAAAGCCTTTTATTAAAGAGCATTTAAAGTGACTTTTTAATTAAACCTTGAAAAATCTCATTTAAATCAATACAAATTGAGATTTGGGTAACCAATCGACACACCGGCATCAATATCGAATTGTATTTCATTTATTTCCTGTTTAAATTGTCTCTTAGATTAAAAGTGCAAATTGCAGGTTTGAAGTTTATTTCGTCGCTTAAAAGCCGCATTAAAGCTAAATTGGGAAGGAAAAATGACGGTGACCCCAAATCTGATTGCCTGAAGGTCAGTAAAATATTGTGGTAAAAGCTTTCACTATTTTAAAACACTCTCCGCAGTTTAAAACCAGAAAATCTACAAAACCATACTTGATTTCATTTATTTTCCACTTTAATTGAGTGATTTTGGAAGCATGATTTTAATAACTGGGAAATTCGGACATAAAACCTTCTCATTCATGCAATATTAAATCTGCAAGAGTTATGAAACCTGCAACTCGACTTCAGTGCAGTAATTTTATTTTTTGAACGAACACTTGATTAGTTTTTAAATCAATTTAAATAAAGATCGTAGCCTTCAATATGATCTCTCTGAGTCAAAATTTTGGTATATTTTGGAACTTCAATAATGAGATAATTATATTTATATCCTCAATCTTGATTGGAGCTTATCTAAGATTGATGAAAACGTTTGGTTAGACATTAAACTTAAAGGCAATTTGAATAGCTGGCTTCATCTGCATTCGCTTCAACTTGCATTTTGTAGTCATACTGAGAGTAAATGAAAGAATATGCAAAATTAAACTAAATCAAACGAATGTGTACTTATGGGCATATTTAAGTATGCATATTGGGATCATTCTAAACGAATATTTTAGTAGAACATAATGAAGCAAAGGTATTGCCAAGTTCTTAAAAAAATCCTTAGGGTATCAGTTTAGTCAGCCTGTGAACATATTCGCAGAGTAAATAAATTCCCATAAATTATTATAGAATTGGTAACCCTTATTTTCAACAGTGCATGACTTGTCATTCACATTTCAGTATTTCGGTCATTAATATGATTGCCCAAGACAAGAAGTAGCTCTAGCGTAGGGGATCATGCTTTGGAAGGGGAAGATTGAGTAGCCATGCTTCCCTCCACAGATACATCAACTTAGCTATTTCTTGAAAAATTCAAGATAGAGGAGATTGCAGAACGTTTTCCGTAAAATAATGACAAGAGCAACAGCAAAATATAAATCTAGTTAAAATCTTGATTTAGTAAGAAACTCGCAAATCGTGAGCTTGGTAACAGAGGAACTCATTAAAAATATGGTGAGATAAATGGCATTTATCATTATATGAATAAGACCAAGTCACTTGCTAAAAATAGATAAGCAAGTCGATTTGAACGTTCAAAATTATTATGAAAGGTCGAAATAACGCAAACCAGCAGACTAAGCCTTGAATGAGTTCACCAAGATCAAATTTTCATCTAATAACAGTCAAAAATAATAATCACAAAGTACGTATATGTATCAACGGAGGCACATTAATCATTTGTACGCAGTTCCAACCACATCAAGGAAAGAAATTTATTAATCATTGCCATATAATCTCAAGGCAATTAAGTAGTTTTCTTTTAACGTCGCTTCTGAATGCTCCTAGCAATGAGACTATTTTGATAGTCGTTGAATGCGATGCTAGGTATTGATTTAATCTACCTCTTTAGTGGACGAATCGCCCGCCCCCCGCAACCCACTTCCCCTCCACACTATTACCTACCAATCTCACCTTTACACTGAACGTATTGGCAGATCTCAATCTATACCAGGTATCAATAAATACTTCCAGAATTCATTTTCATTACCTCATTCACTTGGTGGGAGACACCAAGCTGGAATCGAGAGACCAACTTTTAAGCAAAATTGAAAAAACATTATTTAAGGAAATATGTTTATCAATGGAGCCCTGTTGCTTCTATCTCAAATACTTCAATCCCTTGATTAAAATGCTTGGAAGTTTTGAGCCAAATTCAAAATATTCTAAATGTAGACATTTTATAAATAACTATTTAATATTTCTTTTAAATTTAAAGCAAACAAATATACTCGTCAAATCAATTTTTAAATGCTAATTGCTCTAATATCCTTATTTTATACAAAACTTGTTAAATACTTAATTATTTCATGCATTAAGTGAAGTTGGTCTTTTGCGGAAATTCTTCGCCATTTTAAGTGTAAGTTTTTATATTTACGGAGATTTAAAAATGCTATTATGCAATCGAAATTGGAAGGCAAATGGCGACATAATGGAAATCTTGAAATTGTAGATGATGAACACAAGTAAAATGAGTTTGAACAGTATATCAACTTAGTAACCAATTTATATTATCATTTATTAGAGCTTTTCAAGCCAATTTCAGCATTGTTAGACCGTTTATTTGTTTTACTAATTAAACACCTTCAAGTATGATATGTTTATAAGTTTTCTTGAAGACTTATCACTCCCTTTACTTCTACAATAGAATTTGAATTCAATTTGTGAGATTGCTTACAAAGAAGGAACATTTGGCCTTAAAATATTTTAACACAAATTGAAGACTCAAAAATGACTTCTCAACTCATAAATACAAAATTGCGGGGTGTCACACTGCAACTTGAGAAAGGTTTTATTATCACAACAAAAGCTCACAAAGGACCGTTCAAATCAATTCATTTGACCCATAAAATTAGAAAATTTAAAAAAATACAATTTCTTCGGAAACTATGGGTTGAATACCGAATCATATAGTTGGAAATATAGAGGCACCAAACAACTTGGAACAGTATGAAAGTCGATGTTCCTATAATTGCAAATAACAGGACTTCTATGATTTTGACACTATTAACCACATTTACCCAACATTTTTCACTTACGTTTCTGCTTATATTGAAACACTTTGCCGCTACGTTTGTTTAAGCATAAAAAGGTAGCATGTGCCTTGTTTATATTAATCTCGATAAGGCGATTATTAAAGATACTTCTCTTGCATTCCAGATAGATAGATATGACAAATGCATTTGCGATAGCTTAGTTAATAATGACCGCAAGAAGAGCACCTGTGTGTGATGAAATACAGATTCGCATTAAATCTCCTATGAACGCATTTAGTGAAATGAGGCATAGTTACGCTAACAATCAATGATGAATTGCTATTTTAAAATCCATATTGATTAATAAATTTTGAAAGTTAACGTAATAAACGCTCTCAAGTTAAAAATTCTCTAATTATATGTTTCTTTGTTTTCGGAAACTATTTAACTTTTTTCGAAAGTGAAAATACTAGCTTATATCGTTAATTACTCAACTGAAAATTAAAATAGAGTAGTTACACATTAAAAGATATACATTATTATGTGCAAATCGGCCAACCGACCATTAACGAATGATTACTGACCAAATAGTCTTGAGATAATTATTTATGGTTTGTTGTTCACTCTAGGATTTTGTTTTAAGAAATTCATTATCGAATTGAATTTCAGGCAATGAAATTCAGACACTGCCGTTCGCGTAATCTCCCTTCTTATCTGTACTTTGGGAAATCAAAGTGCAAGTGAATGAATAAAGACGATATCACTTGTTGTAGAAGCAAGGACATAGCAATAAAACCTGATTACCATAAAAAAGATAAGGATATGTAATTTATAGTGCATAGGATCCGTATGTAAAAACCAAGAGTAAATAAATCTGGCTTATTCAGTGCTACATTGTTAGATTAACGCCAGGATAAAGTCACTTTAATTGTTGAACTCTTTCCAAACTGTTTTGGTCTCCCTTTGGGCTTAAAATTTCAAACGAAGAAAATCACCATCTGTCTAAAACCACACTGGTGTACAAAATATAATTCGAATTATACTACCTGCTATCAAACTTCGTTAATTTATTTTAAAATAGTTCATTTAGAGGGGAGAAGGGGATATAATATGAGAAGTTGGAGTTATTTTAACCCAATTTATTAAAAACTAGTTTCGACCATTTTCGTTAATTTGGGGTATTTAATAAGTTCATAATCGGCATACTTCAAATTTTAAAAGTTTCAAGGCATTGAACTGGCTTATTATTTACTGATAAGATATGGAATAAATAAAATGCAATCATGTTTCCTACTTTATTAAACTTACACCTTCAAGAATTTAGGAACCAGAATTTTATTCTTTTTTGTGCAAGTTCAGTGTTTCAATTGTACCATAATTTTTTGTATTTTTGTGTTTTCATATTCTGTGCTAATTTCCATTTGTGGAAGAATAAGACTTCATCACACTGCAGCGGTTGGAGAGGATATGCTTTTATGTCTATATTTAGAAAAATCGTTAATCATCGTGGCGTTATTATAACTTATGAGTGCTCAAGGACGCGGCGTACCTAAATTTTAAGTTACAGTCGCTTGAAATTTTCAAGTTAATATAGCTTATTTTAATGTTTTGGGAATAGCTTTCCCGTTAGAATTTACATGATTTCTTCTAATTTAATTAAACGTGTTGCGAAAGATGGCCTAACATTGTTAATTCTGCGAAATCTTCTTTTGTCAGTTAATGGTAAAACATAACTTTTGCTAGGCATCCCGCGTTATCATTGCATTATTTCTTGTTAACTGAAGCCTTCTTTAAGTGCCCATAAAAATCTACACAGCCACATGCATCAGCGGGTTAATATCGATTTCCAATAGGCAAAAAATTTCCAATCCACTAATAATCGTTTTGGTGCAAATTAATTGAGACTCAAGCTGCACCGATCACTTTCATCTGATATTTTTTTCTTTTTACTATTAAATAAATTCCAATTTGTGCGTTTTTGAGAGGCAACAAATTCAGTTACTTATTCTATTCCATCTAAGTCAATACAAGCCTTTAACTCTCTCAAATAATATAGCCACCATATGTTTTTACCTATTTAGTAAGGAAGCAACCCATCAAGTTATATGACTTGCATCAATATGAAGCATAGAAGGTTTCTGCTTTTAACAGTCTGATATTTAATTTCGATGGTCTCACGAAAAATTGATTCAGTCTAACGTCACACCATTACAGCTTAAATTTCACTGCAAATACCAAAAAAGGTTTATATGACTCCTGTCCAATAAAACCATCGAATTTAAGACCCACATGTAAGATTTTTGTGACAGAATGTGGACATGTTTGGTCGTGGGTAGTCTTACTGGGTCTACACCGCGAAGATGAGTACGAATTTCAAATTGAAGAAAAATGCCAGAAATGCGTGCTAGTATAAATTGAAGACAGTTTAAATTAACTGGAATACAGCAAATAATATTTATGGAAGCTGGTGACAAGTGTTTAACAGCACATACAAACAGATATTCCACTTGAGTGACTAAATTTGGAAAATAATTCTACTTAGGTGATAACAATTACCATTATATACGAACAACGTACTAAATATCAGTTCTTCATCTGTAAAAATAAGTTTGAAATAACGAAGAGAGAAAACTTTGAATTAAAACTCTTTGTTAATGAACCAATCAGCAAGTTTAGGGTACCTGAGATGGGAATCCGCACATGGAATCATTGAAGCAATAAGTGTATAATCCGCATCTTCTAGGCCACTTCCTTTCAATCCTAATTTAATCTCCTTCTTTGCACATATTTGAACTGTTATTTTCCGTGTTAAATTGATTTTAACAATTTAAATTTCGAACTTTGCCTCAGTAATAGCAATAAACAACTTTCTCGAACCAAATGCAAAAATTTTCGAATTTCAAGTAAAAATTATGAAAATATCAAAATATCAATACGAATCAGAATTGATTAATTCGATAATAACGATGCCATATAGATGCAGAGTGAGTAATATATAGTATGGTATATAGAATACCTTATATGTATAGTGCAGGATCTTCGCAATGTCTTTCATCCTTAAAATTGACTTTGTATATAGTAAACAATTTCACTCTAACAATAAATTTCATTCTCAGACGAAATAATTGAATCTAAAAGTCCATTACAAATAACATAGACTATCTTCATGTACATTACTATGCCAACTGAGGAATGTCAAAACTGGAATCGGTGTTCATGAGCCGAGACAGAAGTATGATTAAATGTGCCGTTTACTTTAACTATTTTGCAGTTCACCCAAGTGAACTCAAGTGACATTTCCGTGATTGATTTATCAACTGCAGAAAACATTAATGCAATGGCATGATCAAATTGCCTGTGTGTACTCACCCTAAACCTATGAATTAGTCGCAAAAGTTGAGTTTATGAGCTTGTAAATAATACAATGTGAAATAGAACAAATTTGCGAATGTGGACAACGCAATTCTTCCTAAATTTTAGTTTGGAAAATATTCGTTTTGCTCTTCTATATGATTCCCCGGTTTAACCCTTACTGGTTAACTTTGCCATTTCGTAGTGATAGAACAGAAATTTGCTTTCGATTTACCTAACAATTATGAGACTTTGAGAATCGACTTAGTTGAAATTACGTGAAATATAACTTCACAACTGAGAATTTTTTAATTTTATCTCTGAAACGCTGTACTAACTTTGTGATGATTAGGCATTTTTCTGCTTTAAGTATTATTATTGTTATTATTACCATGAAAAATGAATGGAATGTGAATAAATAAGCCATCAACATATAACCTTGTTCTATATCAATCGTTACGTCAATCTAATAAAACCTGGTTTATAAATTAAGCTTATTTTCTCTAAATATGGACAAGAATTTAAATATCCATCCAACTAAAAAGGATGAATATATGCGTTTTGGTTAAAACTCTGCGGGTGTAAATTAGGACATAAATATTTAGTTAATAATTTTCGAGATATATTGCTGAAAAACTAACATCAGAAGGGCTCTTTCCAAAACTTAACACTAACAAATAAGCTTAATATTATTAGATATTTTGAGATGGAAATGAGATGGGAGGATAATCAGTTCAACACGCCATTGCGCAATAAGACACATCTGGGAAAAATTGTCCCCAATATTGCCATCTATGGTGGGTACAGTCCAAATGGAATCAGACTATTTTACAATACTCGGTATTAGATATGGCCCTATTTTTAATAGATTGGAGGGAAAAAAATCTCTCTAGTGTGTGTATTCAATAAAGTCGAAATTTCCCATTTATTTTCTTAAAGATATCTCAAAGTAAATACCATTCATCTTACCATTTCTTCACAATTTGGTCCTTATTTCTCAATTGAAATCATACACGGTACTCGAACGGTAGTCTTTAGTAAATTACATGTCAATGAATCACGCAAAGGTGTCCCCACAAAATTAGTGACTGTTGCTTAACCCAGATTTCTACTCAGAATCAGTTGTATTAGACACTGAAATAAGAATAAGACTCGATGCAATTTTTTTAATAATTAATCAAATTTTTACTTTTGATCTCTAACCAATCCCAAATTAGTTCACTTACTTTCTTTTTAAGCTAAGTATATTTTACATACTACGCAAATCAAAGTCATCATTCCTGTTTCGAATTGATTTTCCCGGATAAACCCCATAAATACCCAGTATTCGGGTGGCTCTCCAACCCTCCTGCTGATAGCAGTGGATCCTTTAAAGCATCGCTATGCGGTTCTTTAATGAATCAACTCACAGTTTCAGGTTAAAATTTAACCAAGTCAAATGCGGTTAGGTTTAGGAGGAAGTGATAAAAGGCGCATAACTGGAACTTCACGTGTGAAACGTACTTTAAAGGCATTATGGTTAAGGAATTGAAAATCAGGAGACGAAGGTGATTTTCGGGTCAGTAGCCTAGGCTCCTGGGTATCGCCCTAATGAAATGCAGTCTTCACTTAGGGTCACTGACCTTTAATCAATTGGTTAATGACAGGTACGGGGCGTGATTGGGAGCCAGTAATTACGGCAGAAACACTGACAGTTCTTCCAACCAGTGAGAATGATTCACCTATTTCACGAATTTTTGCGAACTAAGTCGGTATGGCTGGCTTTTCTGACAATAATTTTGAACCAACTGGTCGTTGCTTTGGCAATTTTTTTAAAGATCGAATTAGTCAGAGACATACTTCTTGAACAGTGTGTTTGCCACTCCAAAGATGACAGTTATGGCGTAGAAGTTAAGTTAAGAATGCTATTCCCATATGTCTAGTAAAATTAAATCGGTAACTAAAATACAGATCTTTCATTGACAAGTGGTTTAACCATTTAACTGCACTCTGATCCAAGCAATGACTCGGTAAAGTGTTAAATATAATTATTTGATAACTTATTACATTCTATTCATTATCTCCAATAGATGGAAGAATTATTCTGCTTTTATCTATAAGTAGAAGTTTATGTGTTTACAAAAATTTTCGTTCGAGACTGTAGTCCGAAGGCTGAATATTTTCCACCGAGAGATGGCAAAAATCAGGATGACGCTTATTTCTGAGAGTGGTTGGGGTTCAAACCCGGACAAAAGCATATACTTCTGGATTTAGAGTCGTTGATAATTGGATATATGGTTCCATATGGGGAAACACAGTAAGGTCAGTTCAAACTCAAGAATATTCAGTCAATAAAAATTCAATACAATAAAAGGCTTGTCAGCCAAACTAATTAACGCCAACAGGCCTTTAATAAACGTTTAGTTACAATTTGAAATGTGAATTTAGTCGAGCATGAAAATGGGTTCAGGTGAAGTAAACGACAACGTTTAGAGGCGATTTTATCAGATCATAAACCCAAAGAGAATTTTTTCCTAAAAAAGGAGCTTATTCTGCTTATATCTTTAATTGAAAAAATGGCTTTTATTTCTTCAATTGCTTTTGTATCTTACTTAGCTCAATTTACGTGCCCCTCGATGTAAGCACCAAACGAAATTTATTTGCATTTATAAGAATGAATTGTTTTTATTTAAATTAGAGTTCAGGAATAGAATGCCATTAAAGTATATATGAATTTTCTATGAGGAAAATTAATTAAATATCTTTGATATATGGCAAAGGCATTTTAATGACCTAGATTAAGAGGGATAGCTTTCGCCCATGTAAAGTGCATCCTTTAAGTAAAATTATCATTAATGCCGCAATAGTAAATCAATAAAATGTGCATTTTAAATGTGGATCTGTTTTCTGAAAGTCTGTGGTCACTGAATGGAATGCCAGACTCAATATTCAGATTTTCTTCATGAAATATAGAGTTCCAATATAATCGCAGGTTAGAAAAGGAATTTAATCATGCAGGAGATTTCTTTTCATTAAAATTGATTAGACTACTGCCCTGACACTCACGAAGGGGGGTTTTAAAAGTCAAATAGTTCCACTTACACAGCTACTAATCAAGTTTGCATTTGAAATTGTTCAAATAAAATAATTGGAACGTCGATCATAACGTGATTACCCTCGTAATTTCAAGCACATATTAACTTGGGTCAATGAAAAAAAAGAAATCTCAATTGCTTTGGTAATGGGTGCTTTTCTCACGACTGCCAAAAATATACTAATTCCTCTGCCTATCCCAATTATCATGGAACATTGGTTGAATCAACTGAATTTGTATCATAATGCTGTTTTTCAATTGCCCAATTTATGGTGCTCAGATAAATCCAATTTTATTATTCGTCATTAAACTCAAATGTAGCGCGGATGATTTGAGGATATTGTTCACGACATGTATCCATGGAAAGACCGGAGTATTGGTAATAAATAACCGGCTGCAAACGTTTATGGAGCATACAAGTAACTAAGCGTGAAAACGCATTTGAATATTTATGGGGCTTTCGATATAATATAATGGAATATTTGGCGAAGAGGGAAATGTTTAATGTGTTCGTCTGAAAAATTTGAGGTCTTGGATTCAACGTTCATCCTAGCCACCCCGTGAGCTGAAAGGTCAACCGCACTAATCTAGTCTATAACCTAAAGAGGCTGGCAGAATCCCATTTTCCCACCACGAAGAGTCTACGAGGCAGCACCTTAATTCAAAATGTGCTTAAGGAAATACCTTACTTAAAAGGGTTGAATATTCGTTTCAAAAAATTTTATTTGTCTCAACTTTGCTGGGTTAAAACAGCATGCTGAGGATCAACATATAAGGTGATTTCGACTTCCCAATAATTAGAATAAAAGGTTAAGTGAATGGGAAAGATCGAACGACCTGTAGAACTAGTACAAGATGGAGTGATGAAAGCTGAATTTCAGAAGGCAAACTATCAAGTTAACCTATACAGATCAATACAAGTTCAAAAATCAAAAGAGGCAGGACGTTCTGATAACCACCTGTTACTCCCTAAATCCCTTTGATTTCCAATCGACTTGCTTCCAATAATTGAAAATTGTAAATTAACCTCGGGTTACCGTGGATAATAATACGTGAACAGCATTAGGACCGTACTCTCCTCTTTCAAAGTAATCTCCATCGGTATTAGACTCTTAGCAGAAGGCGCTACTGTTGTTTAAAACATGTCCAATACAACTATAGCCCTCATTTGATAACACCAAAATTCATCACGTCGACGACATTAGTCTACTGTGAGACACGCGTGAGTGCGGTTTGATACATTTTTCAAAAAAAATTATTCGGGTGTTAAAGGGCTAATAATACCAAAATATATGTGGTAAAAAAGCTCAACTCGCATCAACTAGACGTGAAGAGCGAAAATTATCATCCACCCCAAATTAATAATATGATTAACGTGGTCTGAAAGTTTAGAAGCTTATATTGACTCAGAAATCCCAAGAGTTCAAGAACCTACTCTAAATGTAAATTAAACCTATTTCAATTATTAACAGAATTACCACAAATTCCAAAATGAGTATTGAGCTAACTAGACGCTGGTGCTTGATCAACCCTGGAAATACACAGTTTCGCAGGATTCTAACACCACAAAAGTGTTAGCTTAGCTTTGGAGGTGGAATGGCCAAATAACTTTATTCGCACCAATTTAATTTCACATTAACTATTAGAATTCTTTAATACCTTGATCATTTTCTGCAACTTCGCTATAAGTTTCGTAGGTGAGAATTAGCATGATTTTGAAAACAGAGGCTCTACAAAAAGAATGAAAAGCGTTTGACCTTTTCAAGATATGTAGCTTTAAAACGTTAGAGCAGCTCAAATAACCATTTTGTTTCCAATATTATGGATTAGTGTACAACACTGAACCAAGGGACCATAATTCACACGTTTTTTTCAACAAACTAATCATTTCAAATTTAGCATCATAACACGTGTCAGAGTTCTTGAAACCAGCCCACCACTCACCTCTAAATTGCTCAAATGAGGACTTGAAATGCCGATAAATGGCATTTAAGGAAGCACGATTTTAGAACTTTCCAGACACTTGAACATACATCATTGTACTTATAATTAATTTAGTTGTAACACTGAAGTAACTGAAGGCAGAGTTTAAAGTTATTTAGAGTTGATAATTACCCCAAAAAATTTTAAATTCTATTATCGAAAGACTTTAGTATATAGTTTTGAACTACGAAATGCTATAATTTCAGGAAAACTAATTGGCTTATTTCAAAGTCTTTCCAACGATTTTGTGATGAATAAAGAAGTAAATTCTCCATACTTCAAAATAAACCTTTATTGAAAGCATTTAATTAAATGATTCTTTTCATAAAGTGTGCACAATATTTCCTCGAAAGATTACACTTAGTTTTCTTCCCTTTAGAGTTTCCTAAGCCCACCTGAAATTCGCTCGCTCAAACTTGGTACTGGCTTGTCATCAAAAGGTTAACTAGAGAACTCTGTTCGGCAGACTTACTTCGTCTATGGTCAGGGCGTAGGGTTTTGGTGAGAGAAAAGGCGACATTGTTTACTGCGAGAGACGTTTCCACAAAAAAATTTTCAGAAACTGCAGAAAATTTACTTTTACTCTATTTTGTACTTAAGTTAGAACCCAAATAATATTTTAAAAGATGTTTCAGCTTTTATGGAGCGTGAATGGCGAGACAGCTATTCCCTTATAAATATTCATAGACTAACAAATAGCCAGGAGATGGGATGTTACATGAATCCAAATTTAACTTTACATAAAAAGTATTTCTTGTAAACTAAAACACGAATGATTATTTTTCTAAGAATTGAATTACGCTTGTCAAAAGTGACTAACCTGGCAGGCTTGGGCTGGCCCATTACTCGAACTTTGATATTGCAGTATGTGACCCTGGGAAAATGTCCACTTGTATCCCATTCTTCGCCCTTGGTGAGGTCCTGTAGCAGCTGTAGTCCAAAAAAGGTGCTATTGAAGCCAGTAAAACACTTCATCAGGTAGATCTGGCCCAGACAGTTGGCGATAAATAGGGCACGAACAAAAAGAAAGAGGACGGTTAGTCGAGCATTGGGAGCTATGCCGCAAAGACAGCGGTTCACAAAGGATTTCATGCGGCGGAAACGAGATTGCGACTCTGCTTGCTCTTCTAGGGTGGCTACAAGACAAGAAACAGCCTTGAGACGCAATTCTCGATCTGGAATGGAAGCTTCCTTGGCGGATTTGAGCAGAAGGGGAAGTCGGCGAGAACAAACGCGCCATAGAAGGTGTGGAACCCAGGACATCATTGCTTGACCAGCCAAAACTATTGACATCCACTGATAGTACCCGATGAATTTTATCTTCTCGTATTCTAATTCTTCGGCGGGAATGTCTTCGTGGGGAAGGAGGAAGTATGTGTTGGAAACCCAGCAGTAGTTCTCTGTATACTCCTCCCAAGCTCGAGTGAATTCTGGAGGAACCCAACATTGAATAGGCTTACCTAGAGGGAATGAAGACAAAAAGCTGTGGGTAAATCTAGTTATTGCAAAAACAAAAGCAACCTGAACAGGGCTCTTTAAGTTCGACAGAACGTTTTAGACACAGAATTGTCATTTAGCCCAGTCAGATTTCACCCTCTTTTGCATTCACTTTTGTTTAAATTTATCCTGGCCCTCTCATTGCTAAATTTAACCCTTTGCAACCGCAAATACAATTTATCAGCTTTATTAATGACGGCCTATGCGTAAAATTAACTTAAATTAAAATTGATTAGTTTTTCTCCTTTGTATAAGGTCAGTTTGATAATTCTTCCCCAAGACAAATAAGGCCACATTTGAAAATTAAAACTTAAAAAGAAATTGTGCATCCACTGTCAATGGAATTGCACACTATGAGTTTCTTTGAATGCGTTACCGGAAGTTGGCTATTTACTCATCCAATTTATATATACATAGCGAGCGAAACTGATAATCATAAATTATTAACTAACTTCCATTCACTATTAAAATGCTGCATTGGCGAATGGGAACTGTACCTCAGCTAATTCTACCAGTTGAATTTGTAGGGTTATATGCAGAATACCCTTTAAAATTATATGACTTATCAAGTTATCCCCTTTTCTCTCCAACTCTCAATGACAGCATCTACACAACAATAAAGATATATGTTTGTTCCTTAATAAACTGCATATTATGGCCCAATATAGGCAAAATTATGAAAGCGAGCAGTTTTAAATTGAAAGGTTTAATTGGCTACGACTTGGAAAAATGACTATTTTCATCGCCAGACAAAATTAAACCAGCACTGTGGAGAATTTTATGACTTAATTTTCCTTATTTTGTAGAAGATGGTGAGTATTAATTAATGGCTTGTACTCATTTACAAATGAATCTCATTAAAATTTTAAGTTCAACAGAGATTAGCCGTTAAGATTGGTTTGAAATCGAAGAAAGAATAGCGGATCTGTAAAATGACATATTTTGACACCAAATTGAGCACCCTTCGTGGTCTTATAATTAGGTGGAATATAAGGTAAGAAATTAAAGTTAGGCCCCTCCAGATTATTAGATTTCCAAAGATGCCAATTTCAACACCATTAGCTATTCTGTCCAGAAAAGTGTTAAATCTTTAACCTGCGAGGTTATCGAAGGCGTAAGCTAAAACGATGTTTCCTATTCAACTGCCAAATATTATATCGATTAGCTTATAATAGACAATGCATTGATACATTAAAAAAGTGAGAAGGGGTTCTGCTAATACATGGGTTTTTTTCTTGTCGCTATTGGTACAATGGAAAGTAACTAAATCGCATAGTAATTGAGATTGAAAAACTGTCGTGCATGTGGAACATTAAATAAAATTACAATATGAGATCCTCTTACCAACGTATTGCCTTAGACTGATAATGATGATGAAAATAAGAATTAATCCACCAGTGAATTGGTAATTAAGTTGGTCAATGAAGTCAACACCCTCCCCACCGTAAGGAGTCCTAAAGAGGCGGCCAAGTTTGAAAACAAATCCACCGTCAAGTAAACCACCGGCCCCACGGGCCATAACTCAAATTTGGACCTTCGTTTGTTGACTATAAGAAAGTAGCTGAATAGCTCCACAAGGTCTACTAATGCATAATAACCGCAAGGGGTAATAATCCATATGCACGGAGGCAGAACGTTTCAGGTAGAATCCCTAATCTCGAGTCCCGATACAGAGACGTCTAAGTCAACAATTTAATATTAATGACTAAATGGATAATGGTGGTAGTTGTGCGAATGGCAGTGTGGTGGTTATTGGTCATTCAATTAAATCCACCAACATTTGCTGCGTTGAAATTCAGTGAACTCGTGCTATTGGCTCTTCTCTAATTGGTACACAACTACGACCGCACCTGCGTGTAGACATATGAACGTGTTTGAGAACAAATTGACGAATGAATATGCACGACTGACCTTGAGGCACGCGTTTTGAACGAAAGTTTTCTGACTGGCCAATCACATCGCCGGTGAGGAAGAGGACTAACCAATAAGGGTTGTGTTCGTTGATATGTAAGCTGGCTAGTGGAAAGGAAGGCTATTTTTAGTTATTACGGCTACAATGTCCGCTAGCTTTCCCAGACTTACTCAAAAGGCAAATGCACCTCGCTAGTGTGCAGTCTTTTCGCCCAAGGGAATTGGGAAGATAAAGATTGGTCGAATGTCATCAGAAAAAGTGGACAGGTGGAGGGGGGGGGGGTGATGGGAAGATGAGAGAGTGAGAGTAAGTAGAAAATATAGAAAAAGGCTTGCTTTCTCCCTCTTATCTCTTCACTTATTTGACTGACGATTTCTCCAGATCTTATTTTCACGTCGAAATTCTACTATGATCGCGCCCCCACAATAGGCTAAGGATTTTTCTCTCGAAGAAAAATTAATCAAAGCTGCACTTAGTCAGCTGTTACGTTAATTATCCCAAACGTTGTATAGCTTCTACAATATAATTAATTTTAATTCTGCCGGAATCGATGTGTCCTGGTGTTTGTTTTTTTTCAATTAACTCCAGTGTCCGTTGTAAATATAAGCTCAAAATTATAAACGAATGGGTTCAACAAGCGGCATTTATAACTGATTATTTAAACGAAGCAATATTAGTTTTCGAGATGTACTTGATTGGATTTAAACAGATTGCTTAGATAGTTTTATACATGTCTATAATTGCGCTAGAGGTGTGCTATAGACTTACCTCCACGTGGCGCACCATGGGCAGCGTAAACTTATTCGGCGAAAAGTCTATAGCAGGCAGTTGACTTCTGACTTCAAATTACCTTGACCCGAGCATATGTCACATTTAATCACTTCCGTAGTACTCATCTATCCTTTTCTCTACCTTTGTATCTGTGTCTTTTACATCTATGAATTACTCTTCTGTTCCCCCTCTCGACTTTTGCGACTTTGATGTTACACCCTTCTGAAATGCTTGAAGTCAACAAAAGGGCTTGTAATAACCTTCATAAAGACTTCCATTTGATATGAATAAAAAATTACGTTAAAAGCTTTCTTTGAAATTGTTCATTTATAAAATCTGCAGTAAAAATAATCTTACTAAAAATTCAGTAAGATTTTATCGGATAAGTTGTGCTGATATTTCATATTTTTTTAAAAAATAATAAGTTATCTAAATTTGACTTTCGTGCGACCGACAGTATTCATGAATATCATAAATACTACCTACTTATTATAGATTAGTAGGGAGAATAATTTTCTAATAGTCAAGATAACCTACCTTAACCTGAGGCAGGTGTCATCTCCATCATAATAATGTCGACCTGGTGAAGAAACCTGAAATTGCTCAGTTCAATGCAACATGCACTTCTAATATCTAAGTGGCCAAAATTTCATGCATATCTAAGAGCGGATTTTCAAACTAGAAGGCAAATGCAGGACCAGATTGCATGCGTAGTTCATTAAATCGATGTGTCTCAAGAGAGCAGGTTTACAAATTATTTTAATAAAATTTTTTATTAGAGAACGCATAGCTCAAAGATCCTAACTAGTGCATCTCCAAAATTTGTTTAGTAATAATAAAATTAAATTGCGAATATATCCATAATAAAAAATGGATGAACGTACTGGTGAAGCCTTATGTTGTCTAAAATTAAAATTGTTTACATTAATTTACTTTCACGTTGACAATTTTCAGCTATATACGTCAACTTTGGCTGTGTACAAACATTGTTTTCAAGCATGAAAGTTTTGACAAAGTCTCTTCAATCATCTGACAATAAATGAAATTTTCAGTAACCTAGTGATGCCAAACTATCAAACTGTAACTTCTTCACTAATTCGAAAACTAAATCGTATACTGCACGTTTTCAATGTTTTTAGTGAGAATAATGCACTTGCAATATTCAGGAAATAATAGTTCGTTTAAAACAAATACATAAGAAAAAGTGACGATATTTATTTATTCCCATTAACAAACTTAAGCCCATTACGTGTAATTTTCATGTTACCAACTGTAAAATTTGATTTATTTTAGTAAAATTACTTTCTTTTCGTACTCCAGATGCATGTTTAAATCGCCTGCTATAAACAGCTACTTGACAAAACAGTCTTGTTCCAACAAAAAAATTATATTCCCATAATCGCCATTCGATTGGAATTTGACACGTTTCTTTAATTTGCAAGTCTGGTTATGGACTGCTTATGATATTAAAAACCAATAAAACACAAAATTAGTTCTTAAATGAAATATTATCGATAAATTTTCTTACTATTAATATTAAACACAGAATTAAAATGAAATTCAGCTTAAAAATGTACAGTACCTTTCCAGAGAATCATCTGTAATTTTGCCATTCATAAAAAAAACAGGCAAAACACAGTATCTTATAACAACGCGAATCGTTTGTCAGTCTTAATTTAAACATGAGTAAAAAATGTCGATAAGAAAATCAAATGGTAACGATTTGAATATTAGTTGAGAGCACAATTAAGTTGACTTTCAATTATCACAAAGATAAATGAAATAGTGATATTAAAAGTTTATTAGAATTGGTTTGCTTTCCAATTGTACAAACTAATTGACATAGTTCTGACAATGGAGTAAAGTTTATACACGGGTTTTGGCGGGTATTCACCGAAAGAAACAGCAAATAAATATCGGGAGGCACTTTCAATAAATCCACTTCCATTTCTTTCGGTTAAATCGTTATATTGTGACATTTCCTTTAAAATTTGCTCAATCTTTAATGCCATAATATATTTTCTAGTAAATGACGAAGCTGATATGTGTTCAGGTACATCAAACTTGGAATATGCGTTATTATATTTAATATATTACGAGTATGCTTTTATGCGTTGCAACATTACAGGTACCTTAAAAGCTGCTTCCATTGGCTATTTGGTTTACTGGCATAATAACTATGCTTAAATAATAAATTTTTCATTTATTGAGTAATAACTAAAAATTGTTAAAATTATCTTAGCGATACCTTAACAAAATTGACACTATTTGATACAAGAATGGATGTTCCACAAAAGGTGAATTAATTATTTACAATGATATAATATGTGTTGCCAGGAATGCGATTTTAGGAAATATATGAAAGATAAATATTTCATGAAAAACTATATTCTGGTCCTCTTTTACTACAGCGGTTTTAATTCATGATAAATTGGCTTTTACCAGAGAATGGAATAAAATACAAAGAGTTGGCGGTCTGCATTGCCCATTCCAAATCTTTTTTAATTGGAAGCCGCAATTAATTTGGATTATTCAAAGCAGGGGAAATTAGGTGAAAAAGTACTCTACCAAAATTCCCCGAAATACTTTAAGATTAGAAAGTGTTTGCCTGGATGGAAAACAAACTGTTAAACTAAATAACTAAAATAGTTGTGATTAAAAATGTAAATTATTCAAATATTTTGTTGATTTAATTAACTTTTTCAGTTAGAGAAGTTCATTGGAAAATAATTTAACCTCTACTTAATGATTAATCAATTTGATATAAAAATAGGATGTTTCCCATCGACATCTAAATAGCATGCTTGTTCAAAATAATTGCGACCAATTATGTTCTATAGATCAGCACAAATAAATTATTAAATAGTAAAAAGTATTATCTAACTAAAAGTTCATATAAGAAGTGTCTATTAATCATTTCTAATTTCAAAAAGTTTTCAAATAACAAATACTTCCACTCTAACAAAAAATATGCGGGATTTTATCTGTTTTCCCACATACAGAAATAACCGATTGTCCCCAGACGGCTTAGGCTTAGGCACCAAAAGATCGACCCAATTTAATAGCATTTTAAACACTTACTTGTGCTTTATCTTTGTTTTCGAGCTCAATTTGAATATAACCTCCTAGAGTTAATTTTGATTTGATTATCTACCTCTGTTTCAAATTTCACAAAATAGTTTCTGGAGTGCAGAACTGACATGCATCTATTCCTCTCTCTTTACTCACTTTAAGCCAAATCGATTACCCCTTGATCAGCTGCCTTCTTACGGTAATAATTGCAAAAAGCACAATCCCTTTTATAGAAACCAGATAGAATAAGTATGTGCTTTCAGGTCGCGTAGATTAACCTATCTGCTATATGCATTTGTCCATATTTCTTAACTATTGCAATGATGAAAAAGTGCGTCTTAAGAGACCAACGGAATTAAGGAAGGCTATTTTACCATTTAATCCGGATGTATATTTCAGACCTTTCAGATTTACTTGCCAAAATAAAAGAATATTTTAATTTTCACTCCAATTAAACTTTTATTTGCACACTATTCTTTGCATGTGACTGAAAATATTCATTTCTTTGAGTGAAAATAAAAATTCCCTTTGCAATCAAAAATATATTCGAATTTTAAAATATAAAATATGTGTTAAATGAAATTAACATAGTTAAATCAATCAGAGTTCTTTACATGGTAAAGAAAAAATTATAAGTTTATTTTATTTTTATATTTTATTAAGACATGCAAGATTAAGATACCATTAATGAATGGGAGTTTCGTTCAATAATTCGCTTAAAGATTTTAATATTTTTCTCGTTAGTAGTCTCATTAACATGTTTGTATTCGATGAAAAGCAAACAAAATATATTTCCATTTCCAAATAGCATAAACATCGAAATCGCAAAAGACGCTGAAAACGAACCAGTTAAAATAAACTGATAGAAATAAACAATGGCAACAACGGTGCTTTAATAACGCGTTTTTAAGCAAAGAGGGAGCTATTTTGCCCTCTTTGAGGTTTGGTTAAATTAGACAGCAAAAATGTTATTGGATTTTAGTAAAATGTGCCGCTTTCTAAAGTGCGCAATTTATACATGACTTTAAAGGTTAGCTAATATCATCAGTAAATATTGGGTTGGAACTATTGAATCTGGAATAATGCGATTATTTTAGGCACAGTCTGGTTCTGTTCAACATTATAATAATCAAATCATTTACGGTAAAATGATATGGCAACTTTTCAATGGGAGTTACGCGAAAAATAGTAAAGAATATGATTGCAATTAAAATCTTGTACCAATGTAACATTATTCAAATTGCGAAACTTTTGCTTTCAAATTTAATTTTGAATTAAGATTAAAGGAATCGATTCAATATTTTGCTCCACGTGATTATATGATTGATTTATTCTATATGTCCATTTCATTATATTTTCCATATTAATGTGTAGTTTTTCTGGCTAACTTTAGAAAATCTTATATTGTCAAGAAGGCAATTGGAACATAATTGAATGTTTTACCAATATATATATATATATATATATATATATTTAGGGAAAAAATTCATTTTGCAATTTATGATGAGTTAATTAATTTTATTACATTCAACACGGCAATGCAAAACATAAATATTTTTATGAGGACAATTATTAATTTAGTCCAGTAAAGAGGCAAATTAGGCTAAATGAGATTGTCTAGATTCTCAATTCGTTCATTTAGGACATGTGGTTCGAATTAAAATAAAAGTGAAATAAACAGGCTATTACGAATTATATAAACCATTTAAAATTTTGTGAAAGAGAAATTGTATAAATTAGTTAGACAATTAAGGGAAAGTTCTAATCAACCATTCTGTTTAGAAAAGTGGGTAAATATTAGCTATCTCTGAATAGTGAGGAGGGAGAAACGGAGACTGTAAATAAATGTCCTATTTTAATTAAAATTTTATTATGGAAGAAGTTTAAGGGTTGCGGATTACACTGAATCTTCCAAATCTTATAATTATAACTCACAATGAATATGAATTTTTATTTACGCATATTTGCAGCCGTTTTTTTCCATTGTTTATTTTCTGGGAGCCGATTAAATGGTACTAACATTAGCATATTTAGTGCTAATATCTAAAATGCTTTAAAACTTTATTGACCTTAATTTTAATAGCATTTATGCTATTTTTCAAGTTATTTTACATTAACGTAATTTTATATTCATTAATATATATAATCCTTTCACAAAACGAGTTTTCAGTAAATTTTGTATTTTGAATATAAAGTCAACCCTTCTTATAATGATGATGGCCAAGAGCGGAAATTAGAAAAGGCTTAATTAAGTATATCAACTTTGACATGTTTAGTGATTATTTAACGCTAAATTTGTTTAAATATCTCGGTTGTGTTCAACTTAATGGAAAATTGTCTAATTTTAAGAAGTAAAATTTTGACTAATTTAAAAACGTTTAGATGCTACAAATGCGATGGATAACTAACATACCTATAATGAGGTTAATTTTGAAAGTAATAAAATAGTAGTCTGTAAGTAATATTAATGCCTTCCTAATCAAATTATAGTTAATTTGATTTAAATATCAAAACTTCCACGAGGAAAGAAGTCCTCCTGTCTCTTACAAGAATAAAAAAGCTTAAGAGTGCAAAATGACATCCAAGAGGAAAAAATGCAGCCTCAACACTAAGTGGGTGAAATCGAAATCTTTTGTCCCATGCCGGTATCCACTTAGATTTTATTTCTAAAATTGTGCATGCATATTTTGGTATAATTCGTTGCATCACTTTATTTAAATGAATATTTAAATTTTAAATAAATATGATGATAATTGTTTCGTGATGATGACAAACAACTTTGTCCTAATTAATTAAATATTAATAATTTAGCAATTTTTCTGTACTGTCAAGGCATTGCACGATATATACCCCTTTTATATGAGCAAGAATACTTAGTTATTTGTTTCTTAGAATATGGTTAATTTTAATTCTGCTAATGATATTAAATTTGGAGTAAAAAGAAAGTGCATGGAGCAAGGTAATCGAGACTTTCCAAGAAAATGGAATGTGTTTAAGCTGAAATTAATACGCTAGAAAATATACAACAACTACTTATTATATGTATTTCAAATCACTGATTAAAGACATCATGGCTTCAGAAGATCTGTATGAATAAATATGGCTTAAGTTCTGAAAACTTAATCATAAACGCAATAAAAGAATCATGAAAATGGATATTATTAGCATAAAAAGGTTTGTTTGAAGACTGTGTTATACAAACTTTCTTTAATGGAGCTTGATTAACCTGATAATAATAATCAATGCACATTCATTATTTACATGATGAATGGCTTCATTAGACGTGATGCTTACAGAATTGATGTATACTTTCCCAAGTGATAAGGGAAAAGAAATTCATTAGAGTAAAATACCAGCATGTTTAAAATTCAAAAAGATTTATAGTGAATTTCGTAAAAATTTATTATTGACAGAGATGTGATAGTTATGACAGAAGTGACCTTTATTAAATCCCTCCCATATCAGCAATCTTATCATTCAGGAAAATCGCGCATGTTTCAGCAAATAAATCTCGCAAAACTGGATCGTTAAAACTACAGACAAATTATTTTTTTTGATTTCGACGAAGCAAAAATGCTTTGTAACAAGAAAATTAGATTTGGCTACATTCCTTCCATAGATAAATTACATAATGGGAAAAGCTTGTTGAATTTCTAGTATAACAGCTGGTTCTGTCATTAATTTTGCATGTTCATTGTGCTAATAAATCTTAAACGTGCGGAGATATTTTGTTCAAGGCTGTAAACATCGAAAGACCAGACTATAAGGATATTAACATTTAATGATAGAACCGTATTTTGATTTGAAATAAATTAAATAATTGACTTTAAACTCTTTCTCATAGTTGATTTATAGATTTCACTTCTTAAAGCGTTTGTATACTGATACTGTAGTAGTTAAATAGTACTGTAATACGTTAAAAGCAGTTTCATAAAGACTTGAAGATTAGATCCATCTTATCATGAAATCATTGAAGTTCTTAAAAAATATAAAAATTAAAATTATTTTATTTTAGAGAAATTAAAATTACGGCATCATTGTTTCATTTTATTTCACAATGTACTGTTAAATGTGCAACCTCTTGAGTTCATAAGAATGTCTAATCCAAGCATATTGCAACAAGAAAATGAATTTTCCGATTATTAACGCCTCAAAAAAACAAAAATTTTGAATCTGAGAATTTTGTTAGATATGATTCTTCCAAATTAAGTCTCTTTAAGGTTAGTTTTAAATTCTGTTAATTAAATTTCTAAATGAATGGTGGTCTTAAAACAAGAAAAATGTCATTTATAAAGATGTAAAGGACAGAGAATGAGAATTAATTTGATAAGTAACCATCCTGAAAAGGCTTTAATGCGTTTGGTTCTGATAAACTAAAGTAAGATAGTATCATGCATCTAATATTCTGTCGAATGGAAGCAATGTTGCTGAAATGTTGAGTAGTCTTTAGGACAAAGTGTGCGGAATAATCAATTTAAAACTGTACGATGAATATAAGAAAAAGTTAGGTGTTTGTTTAGTTTTCTAGCAAGCAATTCATGATTCATGAATTGCGGAACACGTGGCTGTGTACAGTTTATTAGGCATTTTCCGAAAAAAATATTGGAAGTCAATTTGGCAACAATGTAATTAGCTGACATCGAATTCAAATAAATTTTCGCAATAACATTCGTGTATTCTTGCTATTTCATTATAATAAAATGCTTAAATATTATCGGCAAAATTAAAATAATAATTAAAGTAGACAAAAGGTTAAAAGAATAAATGAATTTTAGATGCATTTAATAAAGGAGAAGATTGAAATCAAGTGAATATGACTGGAAATTTGTTGAACTCGCCTCGCAACAATGCCATGACTTAGAATAACCTTTTGCAGATTTCACCTTTAATAAGACGACATGTAAAAAAGCATATTTCAGCTTTAACTCTTTGAAATAAATCAGAATAATTCGCCCAACGTCTAAAACAATATTGGAAAGACAGTCTTGCTAAAGTTTGGCAATTTGAAGTGCATATGTTCTGTTGAAAATATTTCGTTTAATAATTTTCGATTTTATCAGATTTGAAGATTAAATTTGTTAAAAGTGAACTAATATGTGTAATTCGGTTGTATTCAATATTGACAAGAAAATATGTCTATAAATCGATCTGCAAAGGATAAAATTCACCACCTATAGTGGAAATTCAATAAATTTTGATCAAAACAGAAATAGAACAACCTCTTCTTTCCAACAATGAAATTTTTCATCTTGAAGTTGGCAGGGTATGTTAAATTAAGTCACAGAATCATGATATTACCAGTGCAATTATTTTTTAACATAAGTTATTTTCATAATTGCAGTTCATCATGATTTTTTTCTACAAACACTTGCAGCAATATCCAACGATTAGATCGTTTCACAGCTAAATTGTGTTAGATATTTCGATAACATAAAGAGGCATAGTATAACGATTTTTTACGATTTAATAATGCTTTACTGGCCATTTACAAAAAGAGGCAATAAAAGTATTTAATTTTGTGGGTGGAGGAGAAAAAGTATAGTACATTGTTATCAGTATTCATTGCGTCCATAGCGTAGTAGAGGTAGTATGTTTTAAAAATGAACATTATTTAACAGCAATCACTGCTTGCCAAATAATACTAATGGCCTAATAACCACCGTTTACCAAGAAATAAATTAATTAAGACCTCCATAGTAAAAGCACCATATGTCTCTATTGGTCCTTAAAAAGAGACCAATATAATCAGATCGAATAAATAATTATTCAATTTTATCGATCATCTATATTTAATCTAAAAACTCAGGCATGAAATCATTGCTGATTTAAAAGGGCTCGAAATCTCGAAATATGGATAATATTACCCGATAAGTTCCTAGAACTCGTACGAATGGGCTAAAGTTTGACCAAGAAATAAATTCAAAGATTTCGAAGCATAAAACTGTAATTTTATACCATTTTCTTGCAAAAATGTTGGTATAATGATTCTGTGAAATTAAAATTTGATTAAAAAAATCTTCATTATCTTAGTGCTTTGACATACACTTAAATGACGCATTATATCATTGTAATATTTTAATTTGCTCAACGAAATCAAACGCAAAAAAACCTTTTAGACCTCCCTTAAGGTATAACGTCGTCCAGTAAATATGCTAACATTGGTAAATAAACAAAATTTAATTTAACAAAATGATGTAAAAAACTTTGATATTTTAGCACCCATAGATATTCAACCAATGTTCTTTTTAGCCTATTATTTACTTTCAGTGATTTAGTAGTAATTGAAATGAATTTAAAAGCATTGCAGAGTAAATAATATATTATTACTGCAATTATTATCTGACTTAACCTTTCCTCTAATACATGTACATTAATAATAATTAAATATCAATGTATTTTTTATGATTTTAAATTTGGTAGTCGCGAAAAAAGACCACCAAGGTAATTTCGCCTTCCATTATTAAGGAATTTGACATTTCAGCTGAGCGGTCAGAATAATTATTCTCTAATGCGTATTTGTTTGACATATTTCGGAATTTCTCCGTTTGGCTACGGCAATACGAAGAATAGAAGATGGAAGTTGAACACAAAGAAAACTTCTTTCATGGCCACAAGTAACAATTAGAAATCATTGAAGTATATAATACTATAATTTCATAAACTTAGGCAATCTTAATTATTTTGCTTTCATTATTATTATTATTATTTTAGAAGTCATATCAAATGAACAATGCGTGTGTTTAACTCGTTTAACTATTTGCGTTATGTGATCTATTGGCACTCTGATCACTCACAAAATCGCCTAAGGTTTCATTAATATAATGCGACTATTTGAGATGAGTGAACTTTAATGAAGACCTCTATGTTTTAAATAATTTTGGCAATCCCATCTACCTGGTCATATATATATCGAAATTTCGAGATCACATAATCTACAGTTCTTGAGCGCATTTGCCATTAAATTGTCCAAAATTTAGAAGCCAGGTAATGGAAATAAAGTATGAAATTACCTTAAAAATTCTTGTTGAACAAATTTATCCCATCATAAATTAGATCATGTCAAATTTTTATATCAATACTTCACTAAATACTTATTTTCAATTTCTTTTTCACCTCGTATGTTGTTCATTTTGCTACTTCGCGTTTCCATGAACTTTCGAACATTTAAGCACTAGTCATTTTGTCTCTTTTTAATTTTGCAGGGGATAAGTATTTTTATTATTCGCAATTTTGTTGCAGTTCACTTTCAATCAGAACTTCCGGAGTGGAAGGAAAATTTGGAAACATTCAATTGTTTCATCCTGGTAATGATAAATCAGGGAGCAAATGTCTCATTAGATACGTTGTATAATAATAATTATTAATCGAATAAAGAGCATAAATAAAGACTCTAGGACTTTGCTTAATTTCAAAGTATTTTTGTATTATTGGGAAAAGATCTAGATAACGTTAATTGAGATAATTCCGTATTTGGTGCTTAGCTTTTCTGATTACCACCTGAGGTGGTCTTTTGTTAGTTTTAAGCATCAAACAAATTAAGGTTCGCGAAATTTTTCCAACTGATTTAAACTTTTTAAAATTTTATTTGATACTGTAAAACTTAATGAAATAAGTAACAATATAATTTCCTAAATAAAACCAATCAAGTCAAATCAAATTGATGCTTCCAAGTTTCTGGCCAAAATTTGATATTGATCGTATACTACTTAATTAAAGTAGTAAGTTTGTCCCTTAAAACATTTAATAAGTGTAAGCGGAAATTTACTAATGCCAGACCCAAAATCTTTCAGAAGATATAACATTGCAATATTCAATCTCATGCATTCACTGATCGGTACAAATGTATTTGCGTTTCTCAGAAATAGTGTCCACGCTAATTGCTGAACCTGTCAGAAGATGCTATTATCATAAGCTAATGCTAGTAAATATTAATATAATGGGGGGAATATAATTCTGATGATTAATTCAACGACAAAGTGTAATAAAACAGTAAAACAGATGCCTATTTATCGAGGTTATAAATAAACCTTTCCATTAAGTTTAGGTTTCTTGCGTCAGTGTTCAATCTGTCAGCATTTGAAGTCAAAACTAACTGAACAGCAGTCAACACAACAGATGGAATGTGTTATAATGCAATTCATTTCAAACAACACTCTCCTTTTTATTTAAGATCCAAAGAAAATAACTTCGGTGCCAAGAAGTTTAAAGAGAGGTGAATGTTGATAGCAAAATAAAAAATTAGCTCAATTACCGTCAATAGGCTACAAAGCAAGTTTGTTTTATTTTCATATTTATCGTTATAGAACCTTAAAAGTAATACCATGTTGCCTTGGCTATTAAATATACAATTGCTTTTCCTCTCAGAGTAAAATACATTTGGTTCAATGGGTCGAACATTAGACTATACCCAATATCGAAAGATAAAATGTCATTTTTTTTCGGAAAAATACTATAGAATTTTATATTTAAATTACAATATTTTGAAACTCACTTGTCTATATCCTCCCTTAATATATATCCGCAAAATTTGGAAAGTGAAATGTTCCAGTGGCTAAAAGTTAAGTTAAAAGATCGAAATTTATTTATTTATGTAGAACGTTTATTACAAAAAGAATTGAAACATTCAATGAGTGTTAATTTTGAAACAAAGGAAAAGACTAAAAACGATTCAATGTGATTATTTTTTGTAGAAAATCGGTCGTTTAATTTTCAAGTAGCATCAGTCTATTCGCCTTCCATAGTTTCAAATTTGACCTTCATCGCTAGTGTCTCTTGGTGTTCGAGGATCTTATACCTCAATGAACTCCAGCAAAGATGGTTTCCTTAGCCCTAAAAATATGGAATTAACTTCTTCTACGAGTGATATTCTACATTAAACAAAAGCTATTAAAATAACTATTTATTGATTAACGAATTGTACCTTCTCTTCACGCGTTTAGATTTATACTAATACAAACATTATTCTTTACAGTTTTCGTTCAAATTCTTTAAAATTCTTATTCAATTAAATGTTCATTTTCTGGATAAATTTCAATTCATTTCTTTTCTATGAAGATGCCGATTGATAACTCTATTTTCCATTATCCGGAACAGGCAGCATTTTATGTAAATCATTTAAACACATGTAAATTAAACAGAAAGATTCATTTACCATGCAAAAATATAGAATCGTTTCCGCACCTCAGTGAATGTCTCTAATAAGGAATATATTGAATTGAATGCGGTAAGTCCATGGAGTAGGTAATAACAATCCATACACGTCACCAAAGACCTCTCCACAATGAATGTGCAGCTTTCATAAAATTGGAATAGCAAAAGGCTATCTAATACAGCACATTTACCCATCGACAACACAAGGCATGCACGCACGAATTCGATAAAGTGACCAATGGACAAATAGCCAATGAGAGTTTCATGTGTGGTCAACTGCCAGCAGTGCACCCTGATTGGCTCTCCAGCCGTTATTGTAAACTCTCTATCCCCGGTTAACATAACTTTTTATTTGTATAACCTTACTTCTCCGATATACTCTCAAAGAAGGCCACGGTGTTACCCACAACCATTCATTTTCCCTATTGTTTCAAATAGTTCACTTTTTTCTTCAGCTATTTATAAAATATTTCCCTTGAGGAGTTAGTCCTTTGAAATTATTTCAGGTTTTATAAAATAGTCAAATAATTGTTTTGTATTTAGTTTTTCAATGCGTTAAATGCTTTAAAGCACTAGCACTTTCATCCTTTTTAGGCTAAAGATCATTTTTATCGTAAAAGCCAAATCTTAAAGTTATTATTTTCCGAATACTTTTAATCAAATTCGAAAATTCAGAGAAAATAAACTTTTTACATGCGAATAAGGATTAATTTATTGTCGTTTTGTATTTGGAAAGAAACCACTCAGATGTATTGATAAAGCAATATCGTCAGTAAAAACAAACTAACGGATGAAGGTAAATTAAATCTATTTTCCAATTCATTAACTATCCTACCTTATTTGAATAATAGAATTATTGGGTTTACCACCTTCTTAAAGGAATTATGATCACCAAGTTTTAAGATTTGTGCTCGGTTTCTGGTATGGCTAGAAGTCGAAGATAGTCTACCAGGGGTTAAACATGAATGTCAAATAATTTAAACTTATTTCTTTCCATTTTTCTTAAACAAATATGAAATTAACATTATGGATTGATTATAAATATAAAGGAACAGTTTAAAATTTAATTATTGATTAATAGTTTCTCCACTTACCACGAATATCTTCATAGTGAAATATAAAATTAATAAGATATTTTATACACAATACATAAAATGAAAATAAAATATTATCAATATATAATATTAAGGAAAAAACTGGCAAAATCAAAGTAAGTGCCTAGGTTCTTAACAAAATGAAACGACTAAATTTATGAGTTAAGTTCGAGCGAAATAAGGCTAGAAAATTGATTTACGTTTTCAACATAACAAGTGTTGTTTTTGATGGGTTTTGACATTTTGTGCAAAACTCTGCCCCTTTCACATTTGTTTCATATTTTCTTAAAACTTTCCATTGAAAATCAACGTTTACATTGAAGTAAATAGAATATATATATTGATAAAATGCATCTTTTGGCATTTTTTCAAATAAGACCTTTTGCAAACCACTTTTTTGCATAATATTTCGATGTAAGTGAAATCAAGTTTCAAATACCAGATATCTGGTTATTTTAACTGAAATAGTAAATTACAAGTGAAATAAAGCGCGTTTAAACAGTAAACTTTAAATAACTTAATCAAAGGCGTTTATGGGAGTTATATTAAATATTGAGGAACTGCATACCTTATGAATCCCTTTCATATAATCAAACCGCTAAAACTAAAATTTAGCACGGTGTTTTTCCCCTTCGACAGCATAAATCATTCATTCTATTATTGTTATTATTATTAATATTTTGTTTCTTTTGGTTCCTGTTATAGAAACACAAAGGCACACTTTTAAACTGATATGAAATAACGGCGAGTCCAAGGTGTCTAAAGCTGTGTGATCGGGAACAACCCCAGGGAATTAAAAAGTTTTGATTCCCTTAATTATGAACTCGGGTTTTGAACTAATTACGCAATAATCTTTCCCTGTTCTTAAATTCCAACTTCGCAGCTTGTTTCTTAGGATGCAGAGAATTCTTGACGGAGGTAGTCAGTGCTTCTTGATTTCGATTTTATTAGCAATAAATCGATCATCGCTCTAAATTTCAATTTTTCCAAACGCTGCAAATGCTACTGACCTTGCAGTCTTCCATTTTGCAAAATGGAGATGGTGTTTCAATATAGCAGGACTCCAAAAGTTGTGTTCACTCAAGGTGGAAACAAGAAATTTTTATTCATATATAACGTTTTAATGAAAATAATTGTTTTTAAATATGGACAATGAGCAAAATTATATTGTTAAAGTTGAAAATAATAAAAGACTTTATTGATTTTATAATTTTGAAACTCCATTTCCCAAATTTATAAAGTTACTCATGTCAGTTCCAGAAACCATTTATTTCCTCGGAAACATTATTTATTGAAATAAATGAAGTGAAGATCCAGTAAAGCGTAGACTGTCGAGTATTAAGTGCCATTGAAAATTTTGATCCTGTACCTGATCAAACTTACTTAAATGTTCATTTCCAGCTCTGTTAGAGTCTTTGCATTGCAAAATTATCTTTCTAGATAAGGAACTATACTTACGAAACCATTTGACTCTTAATAACAAAACTTGAGTGCTAAATTTGAGACGAGATACAAGGACCTTGGTGGGTAGGGTGATTGCCTCAAATGAAATGAATGCCATTTTAGAGTTTGTCCCTAGAGTTTTAATCTCACAAGCCACAGTCAAAATTTGACAGCTAAGTCTTAAAAATTTTTGAATCACTTAACTAGCTCGTTAAACCCGTTTTTGAAAGAAATTATGGAAAGCACAATTTAAATGACAAAGGAGAAAAAGCAGTACCTGGAAACCCTTCGGAATATATATATATATATATATATATATATATATATATATATTCCGTTATATATATATATATATATATATATATATATATATATATCGGAATAAAGAGTTTACTAAGAAATATAGATTCAGGTAGTCGGAGAAAACTGATTTTTTGCATATAATATTTCTAAATATGTCAATGTATCTGAGTGTTGCCCGCATCAGAAATTTTGCTCTAACCGCAATTTCGTTCGAGTAATCATTCGAGATCCATGGGGTTTTAGTAATTGGGTGTGATTATGAATGTTTTGCAGAGCATCAAATTAAATTATCGTCTGGTTAATGTGTGCTATTTGCTTATTTTTTTAATTTTAAACTGTTTATGAAACATTTTGCCGTAATTTCAAATTGAAGAGATAGATCCATGAAAATCTATGGAATTCTTTTTTCCACATATTAATTTTAATGGCATTTTAAAATTTTACACTTTACTAAATGGTCAAGCGTATGCGCAACAATTTGAATTTAATTCGAATAAGAATAAGAAGTGCTCATCTAACAAATTTGTGAAAAAATATGCAGCTGTTTTCTTTACAGAAACTTTATTCTGTTGAAAATTCTCCAGAATTTGATGCCATTATTTCCGGACGACATCCTACTATACAGCCTCTCAATCACCTCTGTCTTCCTTAAGACTTAGACAAAACGTAAATTGAGTTACCCAACACTTAGTTTATTTCTACTCTTGGTTAGCACTCTTGACATATAATAGCAGAATCCTGTCTTTTTCTGGGCAAATTATAAATCAGTTAGAAAATTTGAATTACTGCTTAAATTTCCGACTTCGCTTGAGATGCAAGTTACGCTTTTAGTAGGTAGTATTGTCGTAAATATAAAGATTTTAAGCCATTGTTCATCAAATATATTCATCTTGTCTGATCATTTGATAAAATTAGTTCGGCAACTTAATAATGCTTCCATGAAAATGTCGGAAATTAATTATATTAAATTATTCACTTAAAAGAATTTCTAACTTTAAATTTCGTTATGGTGTCTAAAAGCCTCATTAACTCACATAGAATATAAAACCTTTTGCCACTCATCTACCTGTCAATTAGGTGATTAGTGCGACATTAATTACCCGCCGTAAAAGAAGCGTAGTTGACCTTTATTTCTGGCATCATTTTTAAAAAATTAAGAATTATCATTACCGTAAATTTGGTACGCATGATTGCTCATTTTACCGTTTATCGTTTGTTATATATG
>UZAE01012033.1:59836-82932 GCA_900617975.1 Rodentolepis nana
TAAATTGTATGCACTGTTGTGGTGATGCTCCATACTCATCTCAACTACTTAATCTTGGTCATATATGGTGCCAATTGATTAATATGGTATAATCGAATCGGAGAGTAAATCGACAGGGAATACTTTTCTTAATTAACCTGGTAATCAAAAGATGAAGACTCGGCGCTTCAATTTAACGAGGTGAAATAATCTCCATTCCAGAACTTGGCTAAACCAGCTCTCCCGAGTTCCAATAAAGAAAGTTCCATAATGAATTACCTCACTAATAACTTTTTTCAGATCCACTTAAAAGATTCATTTTCTTTTCACAATTTCATTTCAAAATGTTGAAATATAGTTTTCTTAACCGTTAGCAGCAACAATGATTGACAATGGTATAATTCGTTTCGAGGTTAATTCCTGTATAAACGAAGACTCAGATAGGGCCGATTCCGTCTAAAAAATACGCGTTTCATTCGGATATTATGTTAAATATGCGGACACACCAATTATGCACCAAACACTTTTATGATATTTTATGAACCTAATTTTCTATTTATCTTTCTCATTTACAATTGATGTAAAATTCAAACTTCAACTCACGTTGTGTGTTCCCATACTATTACGCAGATTGTAACCTTGTCAATAAGTTTTCACTTGGCGGAAATTGTTGCACATTTTCATCACATCCAGATATCTCGTAATATTTGTGCTAAAATGGTTCACATGAAACCACAAAAATAAATGCTTAATGAAGAGGGATAATGGTGCATATAAAAGCCTGAAACATTTATCCAGACTTGAAAATCAACTAGACTACTATATATTTTGATTACTAATAGTAGTTTTTGGGTACCTGCTCAGTATTAATTCTATGAAACTTTTTACGCAGGAAGTTTAATAAGGAAATTTTTATTTAATTATGGTAACTGTCTTGCGTAGTAAAAATATTCCACTAGTTTTTTTCGTTTTGCATACGAAGGCTGAACAGGTCACCTTTAATCAGTGCAAAATCTATGCTTACTTTACTGTCAAAACTAACGGTTGCGCCCGATCAGCCACTTTATCTAAGTAACCAATCAGCAAGCTCCCAGCGCCTCGAAATTTGTTCACTCAGTAACCTAGAGGTCAAATCCTAAGATTTCGCTTAACACAACTTGTCATTATGAAGTAAAATAATTAGGTTAATCAAAATTCAATATCAAACTTCAGATTATTTTGCATAATTTCGAACTGACTTTCCAACTCTGTGTGACTTAATCTATCATTTGCCTTTATTTTCTACCATTTAAAATTTTGCCTACAATAAAGAGGGAAAAATTTTATTAAAAACAAACTAACTAAGCTGCTTGAAACTCAACGGCCTTATGTCTATAAATCGTTTGAAACAGAGGAAGTCGCGGATGTTAAAAGGAACAGATTTACACTTCGAGTGGCGTCACTTTTCCTATATTCGCGGATGCAGAGGGATTAGTAAGCTTAAATAGTGGTGGGCATTTTCAAAATGCCAATATCAATTGGGAACGAAAATAAGGAGAAAGGCGAAGGTGACAAAGGGAAAAGTATCGAATGTAAATGTCAAAACCTTCTATCTTACTTGAATACAAACAAAACTTCCGTTTTCAAGTGCATTGTCACTGTCCCAGCATTTCCGTTCTAATCCGACAGTATTTGCATTGTCTTTCGAAGGGTACACTTTCAAATTTCCATTCCTTAGCAATGCAACTCTATAATACAGATAGTGGGGTGTGTGATAGACTTTCCCCCACGTGGTGCACCCTGGGCAACGTATATTCATACAGCAAAAAATCTATTATTGACTTCTGATTTCAAACTACCATGACCCAACGATATGTCATATTTGACCCCTTTCACAGTACTCATCTTACCTGTTCTCTGCCTTTGTGTCTATCTGACCGTCTCTTTTACATCTGTGTGTCATTATTCTGTCTATCTCTCGAAATTTTGTGACTTTACCTTTTCCTCCTCCTCTCTGTGAAGCCCGAAGTCAGCTAGATGACTAATGATGGCTATTATAAAGCCTGCCATTTGATGCACATGTTCTTATGAGAACGCGGTGGTTAAAAAAATGTTCTCTACTGTGAAGGCTAGACATTTCAAAGCATCAAAAAGTCGAATTCATTTTGGTTACAGCTGAACAGTATCTTTACTGTTTTTTTTCTTTTGAGTCCATTATTGCACGATTAGCATTAACGATTGCTCAAAATCTACTTGTATACATAATTGTCGCAATTGAATTTACCTTGATTTTAAATTGTTACCTTTTCGATAATATAATTTAAGCAAAGGCATCTCGACTTTTCCTTCTTTGATGGATTATGGCAAAACGTATTTTCTTGCTACTTACAATAAAGAATGTTGGGAGAAAATTTTGGGAAGTTGGAACTTATGAAGAACAGGCCGTTTTGCCCATTACCGGTGCACAGACAGTCCGAATCATTAAAACGCCAATGGCATTGTATTATTAATTAAAACTGAATTCTCGGTGTAAACGTTAAAGAGACCCGTTAATGGTCCAGACTTGTTTCTTCGTCTGTTCAATTTGTAATACAATTTGGGTTTATTCACAATTGTGTCCCCAGTTTTCCGCCTTCTACGTGCAGTGTCGGTACTACCTATCCCAAGAAAAATAGCAATTTCCACCCGCTATCCAACGCTTACTGCCTTTACTCTGCAGAATGTCTGGCTAACAGTTACGCCACCAGCCTCATTTCAACCTATTTTTCCATTTAAGTGGAAGTTGACGGAACAAATTCCGTGACTGCCTTTGAATTCCCATCACCCTGAGCAAGAAATAATTTTTGTCAAAACCTCCTAGTCTAATAATGGGTAATGGAGGTAGAATTGTGCAAAGCAGACAAGACTGTTTGTTTCAATGTCAAGTTAACGTCTATAATTCCTATTTAATGTGATTTGAAACAAGTTTTTGTCATTTGTGGTGAGGTAGGCTTATTAGAAATTCATCAATTAATAAAATTTACTAGGCTTTTTTGGGAGTGAACTTTCCAACTACTTTACTTAAATTTTACCTTGAAATATTTCACCCATATTTCCTAAAGTTTGAAAATTTATATTTTCATTTTCCTTGTAATTACTTCTAAAATTTCATTCTATGAATCAGCCCGCCATCACCATTCAGATCGTCGGCTGTGTCAATCAAGACGGCTCATTCGCCGAATCAGCGTGCCCGATCTAATCAAGTAACGACTGAAGCCTAGCCCCATTTATTTAACTCTAGCCCCAAAGTACTTAAACTCCCACCCCACTTGAACCCAGAAATTCTTCTGTGCCGTCTTCCACCTACTCACCATTTCTTCTGGCCTCCATCCTCATCAAACAGATTGCTGCTAATAAAAGCCCATCTAAAGCGACAGTCCCATTTTCTTTATTTCTTTGCAGTAGTGATGGTTGGTAGAACCCATGGCCTTAAGACTAGCTATCAAATACCTAGCCACTAATGTATCCACCTAAATGTCTTTTTGCCAATTCTATGTGTTGGTTTGGGCTATGGGAAAAATACAAATGAAGAGTGAAGACGTGATTAGCCATGTTGGCCAACAGGCTATTAGGCTCTGGAAACCCGGGTCGGGAGCCTATCAGTGAGTCAAAGAAATTTCAACCTCCGTTCATTATAAGGTAAACTGCACTGCTTGAGGAAGCTGATAGGTCATTATTGAAAATAAGTCCAAAATGCTCTGATTTTACATCAACTTTCACCTCTTGCCACACCCCCCCCCCTCCCCTCCTGCCCCACCCACAGCTTGTTTTCTGAGAATGTAACAGATAAGCAATAGCCGTTTTAGATAAGTACTGAGCGATAAGTGGGCAAATCAAGGATCAAGAAGTCAGTGTCATGAAAGGTACATATATAATCACAAATGCGTAAGAGGAAAAGAAATTAAACGTCATCACCGTCAGATAATCCTTCAATTTCATCCTCATCCAGTTTCATGGCTTTCCAAAACCGAACGGCCATCTAAAATGAAGAAATCAGAGAAGGCACTTGATACCATTCTTTGAAAAGCACATTAAAACCGTCACATTTAAGTAGACACCATTTTTTAAATTTGAGTACGTTTCGACTGAAAATTTTTCGGTTCTGGGATGGAGTTTACAGGAGTTACAACTAGCTGTCTAATACTGCCCTTAAGTTTTAATGACACTTGAAGTGGAGAGAGGGAAAGTGGTATTTCTTTGCAAAGAAATCCAAATTCAACAAATTCACCATTTGGCTGGATTAAGCCCCCATTCTCATAATCGGAAAGGCGAATAACAGCATCAATCTACCAAGTTGCACCTTGACCACTGGAACACACCAAGCGGACCAATAAATTCGACTGCTGAATGGCGAATTAAGAAAGCAATATTACGTACCTCTACACCGAATGGATCATGAGTAAAGTACAGCTTTATACTAAGGGTTGAACCGATTAGCAGGCTAGTTCTATAACGTAAGAATAAAGGGCTTTTTAATTGCCCAAATTCTCCTCCCCTCAGCCTTATAAAGGGCGCAAGGAAAAATGTGCATTCATTTGGGTATTTTAACCGCGCATTTCATTGACGCAATAATTTCCAATAGTAAAAGAACCCCAATACTAAATTCTAGAAGGATTAAAAAGGTGGATAGCAACAAATAGTTGAAATTATTTTAAATAGAGAACAAGCGAGATCGATCGGGATTGTTAATAAACTGACAATTGGAATTTCATTTGCCATTCCCGAACAGGCTAATCAATTTCTTTGACAATACGATGGACATTTTCAGGGCAATTGAACCAAAACTATCAGCTACCGTGGAATAAAAGACGACCACGTGTACTCTGTGAGCAAAAAATCGAAGCAAGTTAACGAAATGTGTGCCCAAAATTTCACAAATACGATAGTTTCTAACTTAAGGGTGTGCGATAGACTTACCTCCACGTGGTGCACCATGGACAACGTATACTCATACGCCAAAAATATCCATAAACCGGTAGTTGATTTCAAATTGCCATGAAACGACTGCATGTCATATTCGAACACTTCCACAGTACTCACCTTACCTTTTCTATACATTTGTCTGTCTGTCTCCTTAACATCTTTGAATCACTCTTCTGTTCCCCCGTCCCTCGACTTTTATGACTTTGATGATCCTCCCCTCTGTGAAGACCGAAGTCAACTAAAGGACTAATGATAACTTTGTGCATAGAATTGCCAACAATGAGCCAATAGAAGATCCGTGAAATTTGGATTTTTGAAAGTGGATCGATGAACTCTTCATCAAACGAATATGCGCTTACAGATCCCCTACCTTTATTCCTTATTTATCCTTACTTAATACGCTACCAATAATGAAAATTTTTTAATAAGGATTATCATTATCGAGAATTATAAAATAATTTGTTGTCATTTCTTAAAAAGAATTACCACCAATAGCCACATTGATTCCAATTACTCTTCCAGACCCAGAGAAAGACAGAATTATTGTAACTCGAAGAAACTATAACTGTTTGCATATGGAATTTATTTATTTATCTTATTTTCGGTAAACACCACAGCATATAAACAGGCCATTAATTGTGTTAGGACATAAATCCCACAGCATTTAAGAAAGATGGAAATAAGGACCTATTTCTAGCACGTTTGAGCCTTGCACTATTTTAAATTTAGGACAGAAAGTAAGCTCTTGAACATCCTTACTGTTTAGGTCTAACCCTTCTATGCGAAACAAGCATCCAAAACAAAGCCTTGTTGGTTGAATAAACACTTTCATTTACTCTCGGTGCTTTGACTTCGGAGGCTGAAATGGGGCTAATGAATTAGCAAATCTGGAATGATGGGTTTTAGACATCTTAGGATTCACTGGAGACAACCTAGAAGGCTGAAGGTTCAGCTAAATAAGCATTGCTTGGAAATATTACAACATAGAGAAGACAAAAACTGACAGAAAACAAAAAAACTCGTGTGCATTGCAAATAAGCAGCAAAGTTTAAGCTCCAATTTTCCTCATGCTACTATGCGCCCAAAACTAATTTCATTTGAAGAGTAATAAACGCGCACAGCCGCAGAGATTATCGACTAAGTGCAACTTGTTTCGATGTCAAGGCGTGCAGAGTCCAGGGATGGCTACAACCCTTGCCAAAAAAACAGAACAAGGCATTCCTCTCAAGTACTTCTTGGTGCTTGCAGCAAGTACCTAGAAAATGCATCCATCAAACTGGGGGGGTCGAATTGTATTCTTGTTCTACAACTTAAGTACTAGATATCAAATAAAAAAATGAGTGGCTCACAAGACACAAAACAAGCATTAGTGGACATAGTGTGAAGAAGCCTAATTAAACGAACAGATTGCTGTATATAAAATCAAAGCTTGGAAGATATGGGAATATTTTCAAGTAGGCCATCTTTACCTATTAGAAAGACATAATTAACACAGTCCACTAGATCAAGGCCCACCCAATATCAACAATAATGAGAATGCCAGCCCACGTATTTCGAGCTCAAATATTCCAACCTAGAGTTGAGGTACAAAGTCTGAATTTCATTGAAGTAGAGAAGAAGAGAAACGTCTGAAATCATGCCTCACATATTATAAGAGATGGTTCATAAAGAAGGGGAGTTTTCTGGGCCATGTTCCTTAACCCCAATTAAAGTGACGCTTAAACATTAACGAAGAAAGAGAACATCGCAAGCATAGTGAGTGCTACTTGGTTTTCACCAAAGCAAAGCTCGAAACAAATAAATCTTCATTCAGTTTGGAATATTTTCACCAAAACCAAAGCGAACAATAGAGCTGTATTCTCTGAATATGCTTTTTAGCCACCTCTTATTATTAAGTTTAAAACGGTCACACATTCCACCGTGAAATTGTCATTACAATTTGTGCACTCTTTCCTCAAACCCGAGATAATGCTAACAACCTTCATGTGTTCACATTGACGAATTTGGATTGTGGTCCCTTCAGCATAACTTCATTCACCTGGTTTAACACTTTGACACCCTTAGGACCGTATTGTACTCTTTCAAAATAATATCCATTGGTACTAGACTTGCAACAGAAAGCGCTATTGCCGTTTGAAACATGTTCAATACCTCTGTAACCTTCGCCTGATATCAACAAAACTCATTATTTCGGCGGCATCAGTTTGCTGTGAGACGCGTGAATGTGACTGGATGCATTTTCAAAAAAAAATAATTCGGGCTTTAGAGGGATAAAAAAAGACCAATGGAATTTTTTCATTCGTCCTTTCCACCCCATATTTCAATCCGATCGGTAAGAGCAATACCACTTCGGTAAAGCGAAATCATCCCAAAGCCTCATAAAGAATGCTTGAGCTTCCCTCCACAGAAAGTTGAATGGGTGAAATTGCAAACAAAGAATTTCCACTTAAAAGTAATATTCAAGTTGAACCTAATGTATGTAATAGGGGTAAAGGGCAGATAATGCAAGCGCATTAGAAAAATCGAGTCTACGCCTTAACTATTCACCTTTTCGTAAAGGTGGTAAACAACTCGTAATTTGCAAAAAAACTTGTTTGAACATACGATTCCCCTTTGATCTATCCGCATCGGCTAAAAATGATTTCATAGGACGACATCGATATCAAGCTAAAAAAATTTGGCGTTCTGAGAGCAAATTGCTTTCGTAAATAGAGGAAAAGTGAATGTATTTCAATATTTAGAAGTAAGTGATGTGTGGAAATTGATATTCAGACTGACCAGGCAGGGAAGCTGAACGAATGGGAAATGTCAGTTTTAAGTCTATAAATAGAATGCTTTGTCTTATAAAGGTTAGAAGTTAAGCCAGATTTGCTAACCGAACACTAGGTCAATACCTTAAAACTAAGCAATTTCTCTATCAATGAAGAATATAAAGACCTAGGACATATTGAATAAAATGTAGCCCTCGCATAGCAAACAGTGGTATTTCAGGCTTTTAAGCCTAATTGATCCGTAGTACATTTTCTTTAACAATCAGACAAATTTAAACACTGTGAGATTACGAAAACGCAAATAAATGGAAGAATTCGCTCTTGTAGTCTAATATCTGTAATGATTTTGTCCACCTTCATTAAAATCTTATTTCGAATCAAAATTGGAACAATATAAAACATCAGACCCCATCTTTCTACTTCCATCAGCAAATACTAAGCTGAAGGCTGTATCAAATCTAAGACAATTCTTAGCTTTCGTCCGTTGGAATTAGGTGGAAATATTCCAGAAGCAAAGCCCTGACTTTCTTGTCTACGGGTTAAAGCGTCAAGAGACCAATGGATAGGCATATAGGGAAATAGGCGCAAGGGAGTAGAATGTGAGTCTTGCATCAGAAATAGTTTAGAATACTATTGCAGAGCTCAAAGCAAGTGTTAAAGTACTCTTTCATTCAAAGTACATGAGAGATAAAAATGAACCTTGACGAGACATGGTGCTAAAATACCTTGTATCACCTCTGTGGTCTTGGTTATTACCGGAAGAGAAAAATACATCGAACCGCTAAAAGCAACTGATTTGCCAGAAAGTTCTGATCATCAAACACATGAGATTTTGGCCAGGAATCAAATTCCGTAGATATAAAAAAGGCAACTGTGTCCACCATAGATATGATCTACCTAGGACGTTGTCTCCATAGCTGCCTAGGTCAAATTACACTTCCTATAGTTTTTAATATTTAAACTGGACGAAATTAATATTCTATATTAATAAATTCCTTGGTTGTTCGAATGATGAACTACACCATACTGTTCATATTTCGACCTAAACTGGTAGAGCTTATCGCTATAGAAAGAACTCCCCCCCCCTTTACTGGCTGGTCTCTGATTTCTTTTCTTCCTAATGACATCCTCATTTAAGCCCAAGCGACTGTTTGCCCCCTCCCCCCCCCCCACTCTCCCTCTTCTCCCTATCGGATCACTTAATTTTTTCCCAAGTTTAAGCGCTATCACATGGAAGTGTACGAGGGTAGCAATGGCATTACTTGGTGAACCAGCATGCATAATATGCAAAAAAACGATAAATCTAAGTAAACTTGCAACTTCGTCACACTAATTCAAGAAGGGCTCATAAAAATGGCATAAAGGCAGACAAGAATAATTTGAACTTTTTTCCCGCAGTTAGTGACAATTTTCCCCTTCTAATTAAACATTTTTCTCCACCCGCGCACGCGCGCACACACACGAGGTATTCAAGGGAGCAAAAGTGAGTTAAGCCATAGCCAAGAAGTAAAGCCCCTTCCCATCAATTAGGATTAACTACAACAAATAACGCCTCCAATCCCCCTATTATATCCCTTTCCCTTCGCAGTTTGCAATTTGATTCAGGATCCAAGGGAGGAGGTAACGCCAATTTCCTAAGCGCCTGCCATCAAGACATTATCTTAAGAAAAAACTGTCAAATTAGCCCAGATTGACAATTCGGCACAATTCTAACCAAGGGAAATTTCGCTGGCATAACCCAATTTACATCACATAGAAATAAGGCATAACTCTAACAGGAGCAGCATGTATGGAGTTGGCCTTTCACAAGGCAGGAATCAGAAAGAGTTGGTGGAAGAAAAAATGTCACGAGAGGAAAGCATAGAGGAACCCTGTAAACACCAAGCCGACCCTATGATTTTTTAAAATGAAGAATTGAGATGACAAATGAAATCAACAGACTGCTAAAAAGGATGTTGATGAGACGTGCACACCCAACCATGCAAAGTAAGGAAGTAAATATATATAACTAAGCGAATCACTAGATATAATAAAAGGAAAAGATTGATAAATGCTTGAATATGTTCGCTAAGAGAGTTATTATTACTTTTATATCAAATGTCAGGCGTTTTGATACTTATCATTAGTCTTTTAGTTGACTTCAACATTCACAGAGGAGAAGGAACATCAAAGTGAAAAAAAGTCGAGAGGGAGGCGAGGGACAGAAGAGAGATTTACAGATGTAAAAGAGACAGACGCAATGCAGAGAAAAGGTAAGATGAGTACTGTGAAAGTAGTCGAATATGACATACAGTTGGGTGATGGTAGTTTGAAGTCAGAAGTCAACTGCCGGTTAATAGACTTTTTTGCCGTATGAGTATACGTTGCCCATGGTGCACCACGTGGAGGTAAGTCTATCGCACACCACAAGAGAGTTATTATAATGCGAGCGATACGTGTGTTAGGATTTCTTATCCACAAGCGTTTCTCACGAGTGCCCTAGGATGCCATTCATGTACGTAAGAAAAGAGTTGTGAACGCCATGCTTAATTAGCTCGAGAAGTCGACAATTTCTGTATTTAATACCTCAAGACCTCCAAATTCTGCGGTTCATTCAGTTTCTTTACGATTTTCCCTCGTTGTCCTTCAAATCCTATCTCCCAACGCCTTGTGAGAAGTTCAAGAATTTAATGATGAATTAAAAATTAGCTTATGAAAAGTTATTTTAACTTCCAACAGCTGAGGTCATAGTAGAATGAGAAAAGGAAAGCTTCAAATACTTTTTGAGTGTTCGTTGCACTAACAATTTCACACGTCCACTGCTCTAAAACACTTGAAACTTAAAGGAAAAGAGGTCGAGTGATTTTAATAACAGTTGTTGTTATCATTGGAAATAAAGGCAAGGAGAGCGAGAAAAGGAATGGGAATAAAAAAAGCGCAACTTATCAGAGCATCTGCGCACAGACGCTAACAGTCTCTCAAGGTCATGGGTTCAAAGAGAATGCAGTGATTGGTTAGGTGCATCGATTAGTCACACCACTGGATAGAAATAAAGAGATCGAAGCACTGGTATTTACTTTACTAAAATACAATTGGTTAATACATAAATACACAAACCACATAAGATTTATTAATGGATTTTTATATTAAACAATCCCTACATAATCAAACTTTAATCCGATTAAAAGGTGGGAGTAGTCACTTAACCCTTATTAAATTGGCACCAATCAACGTGCAAACAAATCTATGATCATCAAAGAACTCAAGAAAAGAAGTAAACAACTAGACTTCCAATAAGACGGCGATTGCAACGAGAAAAAATGAAATTAGGAGAGAACAAAGAAGGCCACTGATTGACAACCAGTCAATTTAAGTGGATAATGCCTTTACTCTACAAATAAAGCCTCCATTCTTCGTATCTTATTGGACGGTTTTTCTTTGTCTATGCTTATTATTATTACCCACAATAATAAAAAGAATTAAATCTTTCAGTTGTGGAAAGAAACACAAATCGGTTAACAAAGGGGAAGAAGTAGAGGGAGCATAAACAAGCATAGAGCGATGAAAAAGTAGCCAAAAGCCTTAATTCGTTTGATTTGAGATGCATGTTCGATATTTACGAACAGCGCAGCTCAGGTTCAAGAATTACTGAATCCACCACTAGGTTGAAACAAATGTTTGTCTACAACCTCAAATGTTCATTGGCCGATCAGGATGGTGGGTGTTGTAACTTCAATTCATAATACCTTAATGGCTGAGAAAATAAATGAACTTAGTTCTAACATAGGAAAGATGAGATAGATAAGGACTCAAGTTGGGAGAACTCCGCAAGCTGTGTTGACTCCATGTGAAATTAATGATTGTGTTAAAATGTTATTACGTGATTGCGGCCTTAGCAATTCCCCCTACCATATATATTGCGAAGTTAGAGTTTCATTACTCTCAGTCCTGGCCATAAATTGACAAAGAAATGGGAATTATTCCCCATCAATTTCCTTACTCCAATACTTGTTTACTACATTCGTTTTCGAGATGAGAAATGATAAGTGTGCATAAGAAAATCTGCTTTCCTGAGGGTTTTGCATTTTCTCTATTTTTTCTCCCTTGGAGAGAACGTGCCTTCCTGGCCGCTTAATAAATATCGGGGCCCTTTGGCAAATGCTGTTGTTCAGTGGGATATAAAATATGATTGTCCTCGAATTAACGAAAGAAAATAAATATTTAAGATGTGGGGTCGTGAAAAATACATCAAAGCCGGATTCCAAACAAATAATACACAAATAGTAATAGCACCACAAAAAATTTTGAAACTTGAACTAACGTAAAACTAATGTTTCGATTAATCACTTGAGCAGATTGCCGGAATATGGGAGGGCCGGATTAAGAAACACCAAAAAAAGGTGACAAACACAGAGCAATGCATTGCCTACTGCAACAGCGAACTTCAAACTTACGAGAAAGGAAAGAGACAAAGACTTGTGGAATATTCGAAGAGTGACCTCTGTTGACCCTCACTGCTTTAAAACCACGTTACTCCATATCTAAATGCTAGCAGGGCGTATATTGGAAGACATGCACTCGACAGTAATTCATCAGGTAAAAAGCCAGATTCAAAAATGTGGACATTGGGACAGTAGAATAGGAAGCATGTAAGCTGAATTCAACGATCAACTTTTGATAAATGGCTTCCTTTAAATCATATTAAATTGCTCTAGAAATCCTCTTTAAAGATACTATGATGGAACATTGTAATTATTTTGCTGTGGCGTGCACAAAGAAGGGAATAGAGAAAATTGCGGACCTGTACCCACTAAGTCGAGAAAGTGACTAAGGGTGAAAATATGTGGAGGTAGCCAGCCATGTTCACGACAAATGGGCTAATGCGATGTGTAGAAAAAAGCAGCTAATATTTGTTAAAAACAGGCTACAGTGATATAACAAGAGTAGAGAGTGATAAAATCTGAAACGAAACGAATATTTAGAGACGCATAAATTATTAGGAAATTGAGAGAAACTTTAACTATAACACTTCTAACACGTTTAGGAAACCATTTTCCAAAACAGATATGACAGAAATAAGCTATACCGAATTCGCCACCCGAGAGGCATGAATTATGTCAAATTCTTTACAAATAAGATGTAATCGAAGCGGCTAGAATCGATGTGCAGCTTAATCATCTTCTACAATGAATTCTGAGCATGAAAATAGAAATCAGTTAACCATGGAGATAATAATTAATCAAATTGCCTTTCAATACAACATTCCATTTGCTTCTAAGTGGGAGTAAAAGGACGACTCTGTTAAATAGCAAAGTCAAAGAGAAATGTGTAAAAGAATAATTAGAGCAAAAGCTCTTCAAGCGAGGAAATACTGACCAAAGTAAGACCATAAGAATTTGCATGATGGCCACCTAGACGTACGCCATTCGTGAGACTCCACTCCATTATATTCCAAGAGGAAATTATAGCAAAACAATAGTGCTATTAATGTGGCTAAGCAAATGGAATAAATCAACAGTAGATCAATAAATGGTAAGGAGGTGGGATCGGGATATTGAGAGCATGGTCATCAAAGTACCAAATAGTCCCCATTTAACTCTGATTACTCAATACTTGCCTAATAGGTAGTGCATAGATCGAATTTCATTATTTGTCATTGGAATTAATTGAGCCAATTCATAAAGACGATGGCAAGGGGTTAGTGATCCATTGCTCAATTACGATGATCCATGTTGGCACTAAATTCCTTTATTTAAAGATTGAGAAGCCATAATCACTTATCAATGTATTAAGTAGTTTGCATGACCTTAGCATAGCAGAACAGAAAGACAAACTATTAGCCTGTAATGTCATAGACAAATGATAACTGATGCAAGCACAATTATAAACGAACTCGTGAAACTTGAAATTTTCAGAAGCAAATAAAATAAAACGTAAAAAATGGATGAACGTTAAAATCTGTATTACCCTTTCAGCCATTTTACGACGCTTATCGAAATCCAAACTGGCAGCCTTTGACCGAGCTTCCATGAGTTTTGGAAAGAGTTCATTGAAGGCCTCATCGTCAAATTCCTCATTCTCGGATTCCTGCCCTTCCCCCTCATTTATATTTGAGCATAGTGAATCTGGCTCATCATGAGAAATGGTCTTTTGGGGCTCTTTTCGCGAATCTATAAAACAACGTTACTTAATTTAAAGTTAGTAGGCGTTTCAAATCTTTACTCGGTTAGATTACCTGTTAAGATCAAGCTTGACCATTCATGAGCAGTCATGGCGGATAATATTCTGTCAACACCAAATTCCTCATCTTAAATACGTCACTATCAGAGTATAATATTTTGCTAACCTTCTTCGATGTCATCAGGAGGTGGTGCGAGCTGGATAACTTCAAAGTGATTGGAAATAGCTAACTTGAAAATTTCAGTCCTGATTGAATTATCTGGAAGAGTTTCACAGACTAGCAATCTGACCGGGATTTTCTCATCTTTATCAATTTCCAGCCACTCATATGTTAGCTTTAAGCTCTCTGGCTGGGAAAATAGTTAAAATTAACAGTTAACGGATACCTTATCGGGATCGAAGCAAATTATAAAACATTCAGCATCACCAGTTGACGATATGGACTCCAAGGAACTGATTACCTTCAACTGAACAGAAGCGGTATAATACTTACAGTCTATATCTATAGAACTTTGATTTTTGCTAGTTTTTGTAAGGCCTAGAGAAAATCAAAACAAACACATTCGCACCTTTATAAACAGCTTCAACAACGTCATTAGCAGAAGCATCAATGATCAAAGCGAATGAAGACATTTGAGACTAAAATTATAAAAATTGCCAAATTATCGGGAAGTAAACTAAAATGTAATAGTATATGATGATACGCACATAAAATGAAAATCGCGATTATCAAAACATAAAACCGAACGGCTTAAAAACGTTTAAATAACATTGACATTACATTAATCTACTATTTAAATCAGAAGAAATGGGATTTCTGTTTACAGTAGTGTCGGACAAACTTTTCTATCGTTTGCGAGAATCGATTATGTATATCTGGGTTATATGAGTAAACTCAAGGCTGACAAATATAATTCTCATGTTGGACAATTTGATCTCTTCAATAAACGTATTACTTGAGTTATTAATGTTTTAAAAACTTAAATAAGTTGTTCTGTTAAATTTTAAAGCCATGATTATAGTAAATTTCAATCTCTGTTATCCTTTAACATTAGTAAAGATCCCTTTTATTTCTTTGCTTCCTTTATTTTAAAAATATAATGGGTTCTTTTGTACAATATTTATATTTGAACTTACTCGAGTATGTATAATTAGTTAAGAAATACTAGCTTTTTCGCAGGAAATACACAGGTCTGCTAATCACTCAACTAATTCTATAACTGGCTGCATTTATTCATTGAAGTAAAAATTGTAGGGATTGAGCGAATTAATGAAATTTTAAATGTGACTTCTAATTTATCTTCATGTAATAACCCCTCTGCTTTGATCAATCATGTTGATTGCATGTGTAGAGCACCCTGTCGATAACCAGAAAAGATGCTTTAGATTATTATCTAACACTGCATGAGAATAATCAGTATTATTTATTATTTATGGCCGAACTTTAGTGCCGCTACTTGATATATGGCTACTTACCATTACCAATCTCGAGGAACTTCTAATCGCACCACCTCCAAGTAAATTCTGTAAATTCTTTTAACGTGATTTCTTAATGCAAGGCATTTGAGATTATCGAGCAATGCTTTTACTCCTGCCGCTTATATCACTTTCTCAACAAATTATCTAGCAGTCCTAATACTATTTTAATCATCTTTAAGAGATAACATGATGGGGCCTTTCTGGCGAAAAATTTAATTCTTCGACTTAAAAGCCAGGCTTATTCAATGCAGTCCACCAAACGCCTCACTCCAATCTTTGAAATCACCGATAAACACATAAAAATATTAGCTATTTTTTATTAAAATGCCTGTTCTAAATTTTTGCATACAATTGCAATGAGCCGGACCTTATGATGAATCAATTCAGTGAATAAAAGGCACGGAAATCGTAAGAAAATTCAAATTCTGTTAACAATAAAGTCATTCTAGTGGCATTTCAAAAATGATTGTTTCCGTCAAATCAACTTATTCTCAAATTGGCATGATCTACACTCACTTATTAGGACAGTTTGATAAAATCTGGGAAGCGACGACTTCTTACACAGTAATTTATTAAATCAGGTGTGTCTTCATGGAACTTAAAGAAGGAATTAACATAATTTTCAGAAGTATGAAAAATTATTATATAATGATTTCCCATATTCTCCCCTTCTTTTATGTTTCTAGCTACGGAACCATTTTAAAAGTGTTATCAAGAACATTATCTGATATAGATCTGTCTAAAACAAGGAGTTCTTGCATAAAACAAATCAATTTTTCTACAATAAACTAAAATGCCTATAAAACTAAATCACAAGCCATAGCACATAGTATAGGTAAAGAAACAACCATCGAATTTTTCCATATCGTGGCAATCGTCAAGAATTATAAAAGATGAGGAGATTAAATACATTTTATTTGGTAGAAATAGAAATGGGCTATGCTTGAACTGTTGGTTTCAAATAAGTTTCATCAGTTAGCTCAGCTAAAGCATGATTATTAAGGACACAAGTGGCATCTTACATTAAGGAAAGGTTTTTAATATCTTATACATTCATAAAGCTGTCACAAGTATATCGAGTGGAACGTTTAATTATATAAGGATAAATGGGTTATTTTAAGTTCATCGAAACAGGTTCTACAGACAGCATCAGATTATTTTCCTTAAACCTCACGTTTTTATCTAGTAACGATGGTACTTTTCCTTTAATTTATTTACATCGTTTTCCTCTTTATTGTGCGCGAACAAAAAAGTTATATTTTTGTTATATTATTTCAATGACAATTTACATTTACTTTCCCATAACAAAAACCTCGTTTATATTATGACCCCTTTGTAATTAATTGCTTATTTTAATCCCAAAATGTTATCTCTAATGACTATGATTTACTCAAGACTGAAGCAATAACGCACATTATTCATAAATCCTGATTGTTTCTTGGGGACGATTTAATGGATAAACGTCTATCAAAAACTAATCGTAGTGGCAAAAGATCACCATGAAAATTGCTGTCAATTAGATTTGTAGTGCAATAAAATATGGAATCTATATTAAAATGAAGCAATACAGCAACTTTCACTGATTTTAATCCTAGGATGGCATCTAAAGAATCATAATTTTAGAATAGGTCAAGACGACTGGAAGGAATGAGGTCAAATAGAAGTTGTTTGTTAAATTTTGTTCAGACATCGTTGAGATTTCATCTTCTCCCAAGCGACTTATCGACCTTAATTGTGAATGCTTTGCATATGCTGCCTCATATAGCAGAGTGTCTGTTTAAGGTAGCAAAAGTCTAATTAGTATTAAATAATCAAAAATGAAATTTGATTGACGAAATAATAATTAATTTTAATTTTTGCATACCCATTGGAGTGAGAGTAGAATTACCTTATAATATATAGTCCAAAATGAAATAGTCAATAACTTGAATATATATTTTCTTGCTACAATTTCATTTTGGCACTGGTTTACTTTACCAGTTGTCGCGTATTCTACTGATGGCTAGGTGTATAAAGCGCAAGGCAACCAATAGAGTGAGTGAACTAATTTGTCCAATGGAATGCATGCATACTTTATTGATCTATTGTCGCCTTCTCCTAAAATGATCTTAAATAACCTTTTGATTATGATTGATGATTTTCATAAACGAGTCAAATAATCGATATGACCGATGGTATGATTTAAGTTGATGAAATAAAAGGATTCTGTGCGCTACTGTTAATTATTCATTAGTAGTCATTAAAAATATATTATGTAGTGGGCTCCTGGTATTTTAAGATTGAAACGGAGATTGCATGTAAGTAAGCTGAACATTTTCATTGCCCTTTTTAGTTTCTTCATGTTGATCACTCTATTCAATGTTTGCAAATAATAAATGAAGCGAATTTAGGCACTCAAATTGTGATCATTAATTTTTACCTTTGGGATCTACTAAGTTAAAATCAGGATTTCCGCATTTTATGGCCACTATAAGTAGCAAAACTCACTAGGCTAGCGATTTATTGGTTTTAAAGAATTTAATTACACCATAACAGAATCATAGCATTTTGTTTAAATTGGATTTCTACTTTCAACTTCAATTAGAGAAATTGGAGTTCGAAGCAAATTTAAAACGGAAATCAATATCAACAACATATTTCAATACTTGGCCTGAAAGCTAGATTCACTTAATCCCCCTCAAAAATCTCAATCAATACATTTTAATGGTCAGGAACGCCAATATTAGCTAAGTGATGAAAATGCCAAATTTACCCACTCCGTAGAATATATTTCACTGAAGACTGTTCTTGCAGTCCAAAAAATGCTTCATAAAAGAAGGTTGTTGTTAAATGAATTCTAGATAGGAAGTGTGAATAGTTAATACGCAGAGCTAAACAAATGAATACTTTCAATCTTGTAGCCTGCTAACTGCTATCCTGAGACTAAGCAATACGCGGTTTATTAATTCAACTTTGTGTCTGCAATAAATCCTCTCACTTTGATAAAGCAATTGAAAACTGCGCAAAGAAATGCCATCGAGCTTTTGTTTAGAGCACATAATTGACGTGAAATTTTAATTTGTTTAAAGAATGTCCTGGCTAAACCTCCAAGGGTGGTTTGTTAACAGTCGCTAATTGAAAAAAACGTGAATTCTGATTGGCTTACTATAGACTCAAACACCTATAAAATTGACGCAATGCGGGATGCATTTGGTTATTCAAAATGCCCGTCGACGGTAACTGTACGTAAGCTATTTCGACAGTTTGCTTACCTTTATGTATATTTTTATATTCCCCCAAATCGATCAGCTTAAAACGAAATACAAACGATTCAAAGATAGATATTGTGAATATCATAATTTCATTATGTTCAACAGCGTGTGACTATATTTAAAGTAAAATTTCACCAAGAAAACTTTAGTTACCTTTTTTTAAATATAAAAATTTTTGGTATTAATTTTGCCACTTAGTTTTTGATATCTATGTAAATTCGAAAAAGCCATTTAATAACATTCTTTTAATTTTAATTAATGTTCTTTTAAATAGTGAAAAAAGTGTTAAAAAATTTTTTTACTTTTTGAAGTGATATAAGTGACGTTGGTTCAGCAGTAAAGCATTAGTTAAAACAAAAGATCTGAACTCTAACTCAAAATAAGAAAGAATAAAAGAGGCCATAAAAATGGCCACTTTCATTCATGAATGGTGTTGGGTCCACTGGCAGGTACTTCGAAACGCCTTATGTTCTCATTCGAACTAACGTCAACTCTCTTATGAAGTGAAACAAAGTTTTTTTTAAATATTCATGGAAAGTAAATGCTACCATTTACTAACAGATTTATGACTCTGAATGAGGGATATTTTTCGCTAATCTTACTAGATATTTATCTCCAAAATTAAGTAGGTATAAACACCTAAAACTTTGCTCAGCAAATATAAGGCCTTATTTTCTAAAAGAGTAGATTTTATTTCTTCTCCAAATGTGACTTTTAATGACTTTCCAAAAATGAGTCTTTCTCATGAATTAGGACGCTCTATAAGAACCAAAATTTCAATTAATATATGCCCTTTCTGCTTTTGCCAAGTCTCCTTCACAAAATTTAAGCGAGTGATATTTTCAAAATAAAGCACATTTTTTCAACAATTGAGACGTAACTAGCCCTTTATAATAAGGCACAAAATGATACTTCTTTTACGGCTTAATTGGAATTATTCTGAACAAAAGCTATACTTTATTTACCTGGAATGGAAATTCCATTTGCTCAATACAATATAGCTAATTAAATTAACGAAATTTCATGAACTTGAAGGTCAATAATGACACCTATGTTCCATTATTATTTCTCGGGCTTAATTTTTGCTCGTGAAATTGACAACTGACCATAGGAATTCTTAATCAATCAGCATCCATTTTTGTGAATCCAAGTAAAAGCCTGCTTTCATATATGTGGCATAACCTTTGCAGATTTGCCCTTGAGCAAACTGCTTTATGGAGGTCTGATCTTGAATGAATATCAGTAACTATATGTGAAGAACTTTCCATACACCAATTAACCTCTAGGATAAAGTAGTCACTTTGCGAACCCCAATAAAATTAATTTGTACTTACATTAGTTGACGAAACTATTAAGTATAAACGACTAGTGTACCTAGTATATTGATATCTCTTCCTACTAATAAAAAAATTCAACCATCTTGATCTTAACCGTTTTGCATGGCATATCATTGAGATGATAAACATTAAAAAGCTTTCGTGCTTAAAAAAATGTCTGTAATCAAGCTTTGACGGGCAAACTTTATCTCGAAGTTTGCTAAAGTATTTTCAGCTCACAAAATTATCTTTGGGCAATTCCATTCCGTCATTTTTCAACCCTAATTAATTTTTTTCAAAGTTAATTAGACCATTTGCAAAAAAATATGATTTTTCAATAAATGCAGCTGATAAGCAATGCAAAAAATTATTCTTTTTCCCGTATGCTTGATATTGTATTTATTTAAATAATGCATGATCCTCAAAATTTATATTAAAAACATTGAATTAAGTGAAAATATTTAATATTTAATAGAAATTGTGTCCTAATCAAAGAGAAAGGGGAATAAAAAGGGTATTCTAAAGGCGAAGCACATGCTACCATTATGAACCCTCACCAATACTCCTTTCTCGGCATGAATAGGTGGATTCGGTTGTGGCATGCGTTCTGAAATTCGTTAGTAGAAAATTTGAACAACGGTCACATTTTTAATACATGAACTAGTTGAAATTCCACGCTAACAATAGATAATATTAGTCTGTAACTGTAGGTCACTGCTTGTAGCTACCCCCACCTCCCACATAGTTGACAATGCCACTTTTATAACTCATAAAAATTCACTCATTTATTAATGAAATATGGTTAACGATTCAATGCACATGTAAATTTTCAGGATGAAATTACAGAGTGTTTGATTACATAAATCATCAGAATTTTAAACAATTTGTGTTAAATAAAACCTGATCAAATCAGATGATATTACCATAGACTGCCATTTTAGTTCCCAGCAACTCAAAAAAATATCACAATTTTTCATTAACTTTGGCCCATATTTAATGCTAAGGCACGGGTATCAAAAGTAGTTAATGAATAGCAAAAATGGCAACAATGCATCCTAAATCAATCAATATTTAATTTCAAATTAAGCAAAACCTGCCTAAGGCGTATTTCATGGTACAGAATTCACATTTTCCTTTAGTCACGTTGATTAATGAATCGAGTTCTCCTCCATTATGTTCAATTCATATTTTCTTTCAAACAATTATCAGTCTGTTCATTATTTTCCTCCATTAGTTTTAGGAAGTGGTATATCACGACTGAAGGAGCTAAATTTTTAAGATGACACGTGGTGTCGAGTGGTTAATTCCATGTAGAATATATATATATATATAAACTTAATTCTGATTTAAAATAATAGAAAGATCAATTTTGTTGAAAACAAGTTATATGCACTTCTGGAATATCGAGTACTATTCTCGTAAATGCTTACACGAAGTATTTAAGCTCCATTTTAAAAGTCTTTCTAATCACCTCTTTCTATTTAGCTCCTGGTGATAGCATCATAACAGGTCATCTAACGGAAGCATTTGCCAAATCACAGGATGGAATCTATATGGAAATTCAACTTGGGAATTGTCTTTCTGATATTGCAAAAGGAAGTTCAGCTCAAAACACAGCTGTAATCTCCTTTAAATCAATGGAAGGAACTGTTGAAACGATTGAAGAGATCTCGTTTGCAGAACTTCAATCAAGAGTTATGAAATTGGCATTCATATTGAAAGAACTCCTATCTCCAACTCTTCAACTAAGAAACGTAGACCTAAGCACACCGGATGCACAAAGCAAAACCTTTGTGATCGCCTATCTTAACGCTGGAATCAATCGCGTATATATTCAGGTACACTATTGCTATAATTTAATTTTTATCGAAATTTATAATTATCTCTTGCACAATAGTTCAGTATTGCAAATGTATCATTACTTGAAGATAAATATTCACCTCTTAGAGAAAGTGAAATCTTCGAATAAAATTTCTTTATAGCCATAAAAATGTATTTTAATTGTCTCTCCAACAAATTGGTTGTTTTTTAAAATACACTAAATTTGATTTTCGTTGTTGTTCCGTTATTTTCTTCTATTTACTGTTTTCACTATTGTAGTTGTCAACTAAATTTTAAATTTTACATAACAAACTACAAGTTAAACTTGCTTTTAAACTTTATTAGTTTGTGAAATCATTAGTCAAAGCAGTGGCTAATGTTAACCATCTATTTAATTAGGATAAACAAGATCTGTGCAAAAGAAATTTAAATAAATTTAATGTTTCATCAATGATTTCTTTATTTGATATCTTGAAGCAGTACTAAAACGCTTAGTGTCTAACGGAATGATTGATCTCGAGATTGTAGATATTTTTAATCGTGTCTTAAAGACACTTCGCTCCTAGTGTCAAAAATTAAGTTTCACTATAAGGAGAGATTCTGGAGATAAATACGACAATGTAGCCAAGCCAGTGGCATGAACACGGCTTCCGCAAGACAGGAATGAAGCAGTTTCAGTAACAGTGTTTATAGAGTAGCCAAATACGCAATGTAGTCGTCAAGGGAAGGAGGTAATTGACTGATCACTTAAAGACTGTGTATTTAATCATGGACATAACTTTACGAGACAGCAATTAACTGAATTCAAATAATAAGTTTAGTATACCAGAAGGCATGATATGTAAATTAAGAATTCACTTTAGTCTCTTCTCATTCAGTCACAATTAAACTCATGTATTCATACGATAACTAATTTAAGTCAAATATCCATTTGGACGGCTTAAATCGAAAGCGATTCAAATGAGGATCAGTTATAAAGAATTTCCTATTTAAAGTAATTAATAGATTTGATTGGGAATGAATCGCATTGGGCGGTCCTTTCAATTAAGAACAGTTTCCCTCAAAATATCATGATTAGGCATTCCTTCAAGCACCATATCTAACATAATTTTCTACCTAATGAAAATTGAGCCCCTCTCAATTCCTCCAACGGAGAAGCTTGCAAGTAACCTCAGGAGTCACGTAAAGAAAGAGTGCCCTAATTTTTATGAAATATTATTCAAGTGATCTAAAATTAGGTCAACTGTTCAATGAGCTCTAAAAAGCTTAAAAATTACTTCGTCCAGGAATTCGGGAATTACTTCATGGGAATTGCCCTTGGATGATCTTGAGTGTTAGAAAGAGAATCGTAACTCTCATGACATAATTATAGACCCCCC
>UZAE01012034.1:0-82553 GCA_900617975.1 Rodentolepis nana
GGAAGACGTACAAGCCTGGAGACGACAATCAGCTGTCCTAAGGCAAGCCATCTTACAAGCTAAACGGACTACCTTCGACAAGTTCATCTCAAATATCAACTATCAAAGTGATAGCCAACGCACTTTAAAAATCCTGGATAACCTCCAAAACAACAGGGAAAGACTCAAGAAAGAACCAATACGTTTAAAGAACAAACTGCTTACCACCGACTCCGAAATAGCTAACTGCTTTGCGAGGTTCTATTCCCACAAGCAAAAGAAAAACCCTGGGCAACGCATACTCATGCGGTAAAAAAGTCTATAAACTGGCCTTTGACTTCTGACTTCAAGCTACCATCACCCCACTGTATATCATATTCGATATCTACCACAGTACTCACCTCACCTTTTTTCTACCTTTTCTGCCTTCGTCTTTGAAACGCTCTTCTATTCTCCCCCCCCCCATCTCGACCTTTTTCACTTTGATGTTTCTTCCCCTCTGTGAAGCCTGAAGTCAACTAAAGGGCTAATGATACCCATCAAAACGCCTGCCATTTGATATAAATAAATAATTATCCGAATCACCGAGCCAATATAATGGTTAACAATGAAGTTGACGATTAATGGTAAGGAATCACTACGGCAGGCGTTAGCCCTTAATTGGTGCGTTATCTTGTTTAATTCTGACTTGTATCTGGAGCTGACTCATTATATTATTAGAGCCACCCTTAAAAGAAGGAAAAGTTATGTACTTTTATGAGTGGAAATAACTAAAGGGAGTTAAAACTCCGAGAATTTAAAAAGAGGAGGAGGGAGAATGGGATGGGGTGAGAAAATGATGGCAACATCGAGGTAGAAAAGTGTTTAACGTCCAAAGATTATTGGAAGGGGGTTGTAAAGCATTTACCAAGTGTGCATTTCACGTTCCAAAATTCATTTGTCATGATCGTCCCCAAGATGGCAGTAAATGTTAGTCAACTAGACCCACTACCTACTGATCGCGTTTTTTTTCACTCAAAATGGTTCGATGCTGCGGCTCCTTTTCGTGGTTGAGAAGGTCTACTTTTCTTGCGCTTGCAGCATATTTGAGGTGAGAAAGGTAAAATTTCAATTTGGGAAAAATTCGCAAGTTGTGCACTCGAACGTGTTAATGTGGCATTGACTCATCTTAACGAAATATGTAATCATTTTTTTAAGCATATTAGAATTAAATCATATAAGTTATAAAAATTGCTTTGTTGATTATTACCTAGTTATCTCAATTTAGTTTCTTCTTGTCTACACACGAACAGACATTATCAACAATGCATAATAGTTGCTTATCTAGTTGGAAAAAATGATATTTGTAGAAAAACTGTGCTTAATAGCCATAAGGACAAAAATCGTTCTTGTTCAAAGTGCTAGTAGCATATCAATTATTTATTTATATCAAACGACAGGATCTACGATAGTTACCATGTAGCCCATTAGTTCACTTCGGACTTCACAGAGGGGAGGAACATCAAGGTCACAAAAAGTCGAGGGGGAGGGGGAACAGAAGAGAGTTTCACAGATGCAAAAGACAGACAGACACAGAGGTAGAGAAAAAAGTAAAATGAGAACTATGGAAATGGTCGAATATAACGTAGAGTGGGGTCATGGTAGTTAGAATTCAGAAGTCAACTGCCGGTTTATTGACTTTTGCCGTATGAGTATACGTTGCCCAGGATGCACCCCTATGTTAATTATTATCGCTTATAACAAAGGTAGGATCTTAGCATGTTTTTCATGCGAAAATACACAAAGACGAGCGTAAATAGAGAATTTAAATGAGCATTTAAGTAGGAAAATATCAAAAATGCTTCAATACGGGCAAATCTGCAATAAGTATGTCCATTCGTAGTGTTTAGGGTGTCTTTTAAATTTAAATACTTTCCGAATGTCATTTATCTGTGATTGGAATGATTTTCAACCAAGGAGACCTACGGGTTGTGTATTAGCAAAAAGACACAGAGCATACTCTCCATTATACTGAATTATAAGAGTTGGCCACAAAACCACCACCCATGTCAGAGTTAGTCTGGAAGATTACACGCCACCATGCAGGTTTAATGGACACAAAGAAAAGAATAATATGTAGCGAACATGACAAATGAACTCATTATCCCATGCTGGTTTAGAGGACTGTGGTTACCTAAGTAAACTTGTTATTTGTTTTCGGCCTTGTGATCTGAATGGTTACTGGTCAATATTTCTACCCTTGAAACATCAAATGGCCTCAATTCCCCTTCAAATGTACTTGCTTCATCCATAAGATGCACCTCAATAAATAGCAATTTAGACCAACCTTCTCACAAAAGGCTTGATCTGTAATGAGTCGACTTCCTTCTAATTGATCTGCTTCTGTTTACTGCCATTTCTCTCGAGTTTGCATATCTTAGTGTCAAACTGAAAATTAAACAAACCATCGGCTATTCTTTCCTTACTACATTTTGTACCCTGCTGTTCGATTAAGCATGCATACTTTATGAGTAATCGTAGCGCATACTCTAAAATGATGGGTTTTGAAGCGGTAGTTCCGGCAAAAAGGGCGATTGGCGTAACTTGGCAATTAGTTCTGAAAATTTCTTTGTGTTTGTATTCCTACTTTGTGTAGTTCACTATCGAGTTAATGCGCTCTCAATCTTTAATTCAGTTCCAAATGACTCTTTCTCGTTGATAGATTACTACCAGCTCCGAGTGAGTTTAAATCTGAACGTAGCACAAGTTAGTTGTTCGTTGAATATCAAAATCTCATTTAGTAGTAACGACCCCCCTTGTTGACTGGTGTTAGTCCTCTCATCTTAATTTATTTTGCAACCATGTGTAGGTAAATGAGATTAACAAAGATTCATATAACTGCTGTTCATTCAAGATGACCTCTACTCTCACTTGCACTAAACAGCAGTGACATACTGTCCTAAAACACGTAGTGATATCATCTATATTATGAATGAAGAGGAATTGAAAGCACAAAGGCTCTTTAGATCCCGCAAATTCCTCGGTAAAGGATGCTACTCTTACGTGTTTTCCGTAACTTCCACCAACCCTTACGATAGGGGAAAATCCTATGCGTTGAAGCGATATTTCCCTCGAGAATCCTCGCCTCTTTATTGCGCCAAAAAGGAGTACAACATTCTCAAAAGAATCACCCTAGATCCTTGTGCATCGTCTTTTCTGCCTAAATTGTACTACGCTTTCGCGATCCATGATTCACCTGCGTTAGTGATCACGGAAGCAATGGGAATTACAATTGATGACATTGTAAAAATAAATGGTCCCTTGACAGAAGTACAAGCAAAATTTTACTTGACTGAGTTGGTCTGCGGCTTAAAATACCTCCACAGCAAAAGTATCGTCCACTTGGAGTTAAAATCTAATAATATTTTAATCGCAAAAACTGGACATACTTTAATCGTTGATTTCGATCGTTCTTATGATTTAATGGAAAGTGATCAACCTCCAATGAAATGGGATTTTATCGTAAATCTAGCCTATGCGGCCCCTGAAATTGCAAGCAGACTTGTGATTACCGATAAAGCCGATATTTGGAGCCTTGGTGTATTGACGGCGTTTCTAATTGGGAAATTTATTCGACCGAAGAAAATGGATAGAGATAGTGAGAAACAAGCGGCGATAGCGGGTCGTTGGGAGATTGATGGATTTTCTAGTTTGTCAAGGGATTTGCAAGACTTTTTTACTCAAGTTTTCATTTTTAATTACCTCGAACGACCAAGTATTGAATCACTTCAAAGTCTCGCATTTTTTAAGGATGTCAATTGGAATGAAGTTGAGCAACTTAGGATTAAACCACCCTTTTCAGCTCTCCATCTGAGAACCTTTATTAAGAAAGGGAAAAGAATTTTTCCTTCGAGAAACCCCACGCTATTGCGGTGCCTTTTCAGTTATCATATGCCTAAAATTGCTGGCAATCAATCTGAACATACAAAAAATTCAGAAGGTCAACGCACTTTGGTTCTCATTACACCAGTTGTGAACAATTATGATTTGACAAGAGAAGTAGCATCAACTGCACTGCGAAAATTTAACTTCATCCACCCACTTTTGAACTACCGTCGACTGCTATTAAAGTAGGATACCTCAATTTAATAAAAGATTATTGATTATTTATCATGTGTTACTACGTATAGCGAGACAACAAATGCCATTAGGAGGGAAAGCGCCTGAACTCAGTATTTAACTAAGTCGATTTCTCAACATTGTCACACTCCCGAGAAACAGCTCTAATTTATAAAAATCGTAACGAAGCCCCCTTTTGGAACTGCACTATCTCAAATCCTGCGCAGTAGTAGCATTGGCGGTATGAAGTAATACTTCCAACTATGCTGCTGATGCAAGATTTAAATATATTTAATTTTATTTTTGAATAAAACTGCCAAGTACGTGGGAATCTACTCTCGTTTGAAGTCACATTGGACGGAAAATTAGATCTGTTCTTCTTTTGTAAATAGTTTAAGTTGATAAGTAAAATTCTCATTCATCTTAGTTAGAAATGAACTCTTTGAAAGCTTATGAGCTAGGTTGTAAAATTTTATACAGAAAGGAAATCCTACTCCAAGGTAACCTCGACTCTGGCGAGAGGGAGAGAGAGAGAGAGAGAACAGGCTGGTCCAGACTGGACTTATGTTGACGTATGTCTAGAATCTATTTATCCTATTGTCCAAGGATTATGATTAGTGTATGGTGTGCGATAGACTTACCTCCACGTGGTGCATCCTGGGCAACGTATACTCATACGGCAAAAAAGTCTATAAACCGGCAGTTGAATTCTGACTTCAAACTCCCATCACCCCACTGGATGTCATATTCGATCACTTCCACCATACTTACCCTACCTTTTCTCTGCCTTTGTGTCTGTCTGTCTTTTTAACATCTTTAAATATTCTTCTGTTCAACCCTACTTGACTTTTTTCGATTTGATGTTCCTCTTCCTCTGTGAAACCTGAAGTCAACTAAAGGGCTAATGATAACTATCATAAAGCCTGGCATTTGATAAAAATAAATATGATTGGTGTATAACTTTGAGCCAATCATCGGTATCTACCGGTATTTTTGAAAGCTATAATTGGCCACAAGAAAGACTATTGACCGCTGTTGATGACTTGACATTAACAGCTCACTTCTGGTGTGATATTTTACCTTAAATTTCTTATCAGCATCATTGCGAGGTAAGACCAGTTTGTTTGGCCTACTTAATCAGATAAATATCCCTATATCTTCCCTTAATATATTATACACCTCAAATTTTTAAGTGAGTTAATAGTCTACTCATTGTTTAAAGCAGTAAGTTTGACTCCCACAAGTCATATGGAAGTAACTACAAAGACTCTTTGACTTGAGTACATTTTCGAGATGATTTCATTTCTTTACTCCAACCACCATAACTTAATTGTAATGTCTGAAATGCTTTTAGTACCCTCTTTGCATAACTTGATTCATGTTACCCCAGTTCCAGACTGTGCTAAATTCGAGATATTCATACTTATCATCCTAAATTAACAATTTTGCTCATACTTTTTAACTATAATAATAAATTGATTTATTTATACTGCTGCTTATTTTATTACTGGATACTTATCAAAACATGGCGCTCAGATACCATGGATTTCTTGGTCAACTCTGCTAGCTACTGGGAGCGGCGTGAACATTGAATAAACTCTAGTGACCACTGTCTTGTTGATAAATTTATTACGATTTGGAGAATATGTAGATTAACTGAGGTAGCATGTGCTACCACAGAAATATTTATTTATATCAAATGGCAGGCGGTTTGATAGTTATCATTGGCCCTTTAGTTGACTTCAGGCTTCACAGAGGGGAAGGAACATCAAAGTGAAAAAGTCGAGAGGGGTGGGAGGGGGGGGGGAACAGAAGAGTGCTTCAAAGACGAAGGTAGAAAAAGGTGAGGTGAGGTATATAAGGGGGAAAGAAAGTGAGGTGAGTATATGCTATAAACTCTGATAACATGCACAAAATCTCGCCCATAAACCTGTGATAAATATCATTAACATGAATATTAGTTCAGTGCACTGGAAGTGTACTGGTCACCGTTTTCGTCAGTGGGCGGCATGGCCAACCGCATAGATTAACTGTGTCTAATTGAATTGCCACTTTTCGTTTATCTCTCTGGGGCGGGCGGGGGGGGGAGGAGGAGGAGAAGGCCACTCCGTGCCCAAGAGAGGCTTTCCTGAATGGACTTGGGATTTATTAGAAGAACGTACAACGTAGAAGAATACTCCTCCATGAAATATACCAAGTCAATGACGCAAGAATTTGAATAAAGCATCCCTCCTGTTTCTGCAATATGTTTACTTACCTCGTTTTACATCAAATTGGGATATTTAGCCGTTCTTCTTATTCAAATGTTCCTTATGTTTAAATCTTAGAATTTTTAACTTAGCCATCGGGATTAAAACCATGTAGAGTCATGGAAATGCCTTAAAAACTTTAAACTTTCGCTAATTCGCCAACGTCCTGCTTTCATTACGTACTTCTCAACCCCAGGGTCTTTAAATTGCGGTAGAAGGGACATTATACTAAATGGCATCCTTTATGTTAGTTATCATTAGCCCTTGAGTTGACCTCGGGTTTCACAGAGGGGAGGAACAGAGGAGAGATTCGCAGAAGTAAAATAGACAAATAGGCACATAGGTAGAGAAAAAGGTGAGGTGAGTTCTGTGAAAGTAGTCGATTATGACATACAGTGGGGTGATGGTAGTTTAAAGTCAGAAGTCAACTGTCGGTTAATAGACTTTTTGCTGTATGAGTATACGTTGCCCAGGATGCACCACGTGGAGGTAAGTGTATCGCGCAACTCCAGGTAGAGTGGATAGAACAATTAGCCTTGCCGTCGAAAAACCGTGATAATAGATATCAGCTTTGCAGAAATCACTAATTTATCAGCCATATTGGGAGCAACGAAAATTGGATTTAGGAAGAAAGCCCACAAACCAGGCGATATAAATAATCGATAAATCATAATAAAAATCGAAATCAGAAATCAGTTTAAGCTATTTAATTCTTATTACTTCATGATTAGTTTCGACCAATGTGCCTTTCGAGGAAATTTCGCTTCATCAAATATTGCACTTCCCCCCCTTACCTTGGTGTGAGCTTAGAACTTATGGAGTACATGGGGGACCAACTATAATCAAGAAATTTGTGAGCAAAAAATTTTTGTGGTGTCGTCATTTAACCAGTGTCAGTGTTAAGAAAATTAAGGTCGGAAGTCAGAGGGATTTGATAGAAATACTTAATTTGATTTGTGTAAACTGCAAACTAGAGCTTCTATGCTTATATTTCTTGCTCTCTGTGAGTTATTAGAGAGGCATGTCATTTTGAAACAGACATGCCCTACACATAGACATGAAATAACAAAGAAATGAAAATAACTTTATTTTGATGACAAACGCTCCATTCGGAAACCCATGGAGTCTATGCTGTATTTTGAGTAAAGTCTACTATTACGGTAATTGTGATTTCGGTTGTTTTGAGGGCCTATAGAGTCTAATAAGGCTACAACGGCACTTAGAATATCGTGATCTGAGGATAGGCCAGTTTCTGTTGCGGAAAGGGATTGGGGTACAGCTCGGGAGTCCATTGTTTCCCCCACACCTCTCTAAATCGGCGTGTGTAGAGCACAAGGAAAGTAGTTTTGGCACTGCGAAACAGATGCTAGTGAAAATCGATAACTCAGGTCTTATCAATGCAAGTTGGTCACAAGTAGAGTTAAGGGCAGTGGTTACAGTCAGTTTTGGCAAGCTTTTAAAACATAATTTTGACTAAAATGTTCAAGATGCATAAAATCATAAAAAAATTAAAACATAAATTGAAAACTATCAAGAGAAGTATTTGAGAAACAATTCTTCCAATATTGAAGCTAGCTTTTGATCTTTCTGCAGTGAACCCCATGAATAAGTAACCGATGACTGCATGAATCAGATGCCTTATATTTAGATTTCATTATCTGATACATCGAGAGGTTGCATGTTTACATACATACACGAAAGTACAATGCATGAGATTCAATGAAAATGTGTACAAAAAAGAGGCTCAAGGAGGTGAAATGCATACTCCTATTTCGTCTTTCTTGGTGTTGGAATACTCGAGGCTCTTGAACATAGCGAACCTGCTGTGCTTACATGGGAGCTTGCTACACTGTTTGCTCGACCTAAAAAAATAAATGAAAGGGAATGGAAAAAAGAGGAATTTGAAATATGTCTTCATTTCATCATTCACAACTGGAGTCATTTTTTTTCCTAATGGATTAATAAATTCTCTTTGAACCTTAGGTCATCCTATTTCAAGTACAATCTGATGTATTTTTTTCTGTGCATACTTTTTTATTTGCCTTTGCTTGCATTTCTTTGTATCTCACCAGAAGAAAAGGAGATTGTTGCAGGTGCTTCAAGTTTGTTTTATTCAGTCCAATTTTGTGGGCATAGATTAGCTTAAACTAATTGAATATTTTTTACCTTAATTGGGACTGTATTTTTTTCATTCTACTGTTTTGTTTAAAAGGAGCAGCAAATACATTTTTGGGAATGGAGAAGAATTAAATTTGGAGATGACCTAGGGTCTAAAGAGAATTTATTAATCCATTAGGAAAAAATGACTCCATTTCGTAATACGGCTAAATGGTAATCTAATGCCAGGCGATTAAGGTTAGTCAGATGGCCACACACAAAAGGTGGCAATGAATGCTGATGGAGTGGAACTCACTTCTGCGAGACCGAGGTCACGAAATCGCTACCTATTGGTTTACATCCATTGATAGAAAAGGTGTTCCTTAATAGATCATTTCCACAGTCCCCTACCTCAAATCAAGTCAAGTGCTGTGACCGCTTCCCTTGGTACAATTGTAAATTAACTTTATCAAATTTGCTTTATTTATCTAAATCCATGAGAGACATTACCCATTCGTCCTATATAACCGCGTTCCTTATAGATTGCATATCACTAAGTTCTTAACCTTTAACGAGAAACCTTGTTTGGATATCATTAGTGCAAAACTAAAACACTTTTATGACTTGGTCTTGTGTTGAAATGAGTCCATTTTAGAATAAAAAGGACGAATACTGGGTCGCGGAAATATCAAATTGAAAAAATATAATTTGTTATTTATCTAAATTAGAGGCACCACTATTTAAGGCTGTTTGAAACAATATTCATGCTTTAGCAGCTTAGCCTTATACGAGAGTTTGTTTACAATAGTGACAAACTGAGGTCTTTGGATGGTAATTGCACAGAAAGAAAAAAATAAGACGAAATTAGTATGCATAAAAATTTCTAACCTGCTGCAAAAAGACTGTTAAGTGTAAGGTCTAAATGCGTCAAGTCCATCATAGAGAACTCTTCGCCTCCGTTAGGGGTACCCCGGGAACCAACACTGTCATAGGTATCATAAGTATATTTAATAGCCCTTCGAACACTTGATGTGACACTACGACCACCAATTGAAGAAGCGTACACACTGGAGGCTCCATCATCGCACACACTTCCACGAAAGGAGTTAGAACATGAGGCAGACGCAGATGATAACCGAGAGGTACTATTCGAATTTCTTGTTCTCTTCTTACCAGATGTGACTTTCTTCAGAGTCTGAGGGGCGTCTCCCAATATAAGACCCCTAGGGAAGAGTTTCCAAGCGACCTACACGAAGAGGGATATAAAAAATAACAATGGTTATGCTTTCAGCAGATCAGAATTACATACAGCTATAAGCATTTAAAATTACATTGAACGATGCGCCAATTTGAAATGTTTAATGGAACAATTTGGTACATTAGCATCCTAGTTTGAATGTAGAAAAATCATTGAAAAATGCCTCCCCCCTCCCGCCGTTACCCCCTGCTCAAAAAGCACAATTGTGTCTCGATTACTGATTTAACTCACCTTATGATAAATCAGCAAATATATTCATAATATTATTATCAATTTTATACTTTCTCTAAAATTTCACTCCGATTTTCGCTCTTTTCCGTTTTACTATCGAATTTTATCTAGCATACGATATAGTTTTCCAACATCAAAGAGACCCTACTAAAACTTATTTTGGGGTTTTTCCCTTTTATATTAAAATAGCATCACAAATGAAGCTGTTTCGTCAATTCACCAGAAAGACCATGAAGATTGAAACGATTCCCGTGGTACAAGAACTTCGTTAATTAAACCCCGTTTGTTGAAATTCTCCAATTTCTCCTTTATGCTAGAATTTAATTTTGAGACAATTGGAAAGAAGTACATCAGGTCTAACCATAGTATTAGGCATCCTGGCTCGAAGAAAATTTAAATCTATTATTAGCTACATATTTAAGTGAAGTTTCTATTTAAACCAAAGAAACGAATGGCAATTACAATGTAACAAAATGAAGGCCATCAAAAATTTAAAACCTAATTTTCCTTGCCGTGGGAAATACATAAACAAGAAACAACTAATTTAAGTCATTACAAGGATAAGAAAATTACTTAATGTGGCATCACATTTACGCAGAATAAAAACGATTTCCATAGGTCAAAACTGTTTAATTTCATGTATGTATGTATGTGTATGTGTGTTTGAAGTAACTAACCTTTAGGCCACCAGAAAGGAGAAAAACATTTTCGTAGCCTCTTTCTACAAGAACAGTGGTAACTAGAGGAGCTAAAGTTTCGTCTTCGTCATAGCAAATTATTATGTGGCCAGGCTTGTTCTTATAAGCCAACATCTCACGAATTTCGAAATTCATACAGCGAGATAGCCTTGTGTAGGGATAGTTAATAGCTGAAAAAGGATAATATTTCATAAGATTCATCAGCGATTTTTCATTAACCTTCCAGTAAAATGAAAGGCAGTTACCTCGGATGATATGACAAGAATCGAATTCGTCTTTGTCTCGGACATCAAGAAGTAAATAAGGGCAGTTATTCTGTTCTGATTTAGCAATTCTAGAGCCTTTTTTTGGTTGATCCATCTCATTAATATCACACTCCCCAATTCCATGAATGACACTAAAATAATATAAAAATGCTAAAAAATTAAAATTGAAGTAAATAAAGACTTATTATGTAAGTTCGGTTAAATTGGTAATAACAAAATCTTACGATTCAAGTGTATGACGTCGATGTGTTTCAAAATCAGCACGATCACCGACACAATCATGTTGCTTTTCAATCTTAGAGTCATCTTAAAAATAAAACTAGACAAAAACTCTTACCATTGGTTTCATCATCAGTTCCACAGTATTTCTGATCGGTTGAATTATTTGTTTCGGCCACTTGTATTACTAAATGAACAAATGTTGTCATTTTCATTCTTCTAAAAATTTCATCCGATCTAATTTTAAAATCTTTTAATAAGCTTGAAATTGACAAGCCTACTTTCACTGCTCTCGCCTAATTTCCTCAAATATCTTGAAAGACTGGCTCCGGAATCAACAGATGCAAGAACATCGGCATAACGAGGGTTTTTTGGAATAGCTTTTTGTAAAGGCTTAATTAACATAAAATTAACAATTTATATTTACATCAACTTTCTTTTTTCTAGCTACTAGAGGCATGCTCGGTTGTTATGGTAACGAAAACCAACATATAATTTTGGAAAAGACACATCTTAAGGTCATTTAATTGGCCTTAAATAATAATGTATATTTTAACAATTCTTTGCAACAACAATAGATCATGTATTTTAATATAAAACACAATTCTTTAATTAATTCTCACTTTTAAGTTTTATATATTCCGTTTCATTTAAGCGAAACACAAACGCATTTATGTCATTATGCGAAACTTTACTTGGCAACAATATGCCATAGTAAACAATTATTCATGGAAATGAATCTCATTAAATTTTCTTTATTCCGTTTCCAACAGATGTTAATAATCCCAATGGTGGCTCTCTTGATTTAAAAATAGGAATTTGATAGGCATGATTATATATATATATTACCTCTCTAATATATATGGTTTGATCGAAAGAAATGAAAAGCTCGAAATAGATAACGTCAACGTCTCGTAATATTCTTCATTGCACTCTAGACGTGTCAGTGCAAAATTTAATTTTTAAAAATCATTGAATTCTTTCCTTTGACGAATGTAATAATTGATTTTGTATTTCATGTGACTGTATAATAAAGGCCCTTTACACCGATTTTGCTTATGTAAACTAATTTGAGATACGATATGTTATGCTGAATCGATTTAAAAGTAATATGCTTTGCCAATGAAAAGAAACCTTTGTTTTCCCCTCCCCCTTCCTAAAATTTTGGCTTTTATATTGATACGCTTTCAGAGTAGCTTGGTGAATAAGGGTCTGGTTTTTTACTATGGATTGAAACTTGCAAATAAAATTTCATTAACCTGGAAGGCCGAATGAATATATTTGGGCTTTCAACCTTCTAGATTTAATTGATCTTATTTAGTTTACAAGATGAAGAAAAGAGAGAACTTACCTTAGTGAGATCTATTGAGTCCAAAGTGAAAATTTAGGAGAATGATGGAGACTTATGTATATTAACATGTTAGGTTAGTGAAGGTGGTAGTGCTGTCGAAAATCACTCAATGGATTTTTTCTTTGAGGGTAGTCACTTTAAGGAGTTTGAGTTTTTTTCACCTCTATAATTTAAATGAGTTCGGTTGGGAGTTCAAGGCAACGACTGTTTGTGTTGTTACAGAGCAAACGTACACAAAATAAGCGGAGAGAAAACTTCAACGTACGCTACATACTGAATAGACACTAAGTAAGCAGCTACAAAACTTCTACTACCCTCAATGGTTGTCATGCTAGCACATATTTCCCCAGAGATTTTTTAATAAGCTAAGCTTGATGTGAAATTTTGTGGCCTTCAACTACCGTCCCATTCATACTCAATTTACTCGAACCACTATTACTACTACCCAGATTGAAATAGACATAATTTCTGCAATTTTTTATATACCTATCGAGTTTGACAAAGTACATATTAATAATTTTTCAATGACATCACACATCAGTTTGCACTGATTGGTGCACATAAAACTATTTATTCTTTGTTACTTAAATAACTATAAATGTCGTAAAAAATTTTCTTCCACCATAAGTGACCAAATGAACCAAGGGTCAGGAATCCAAGTACTTTTTTTCACATCAGAGATCACAGGTTCGATGTCCACTATTGTAAATCCAGTGAGCAGAATGTCCAAACGCACAGGTTTCTTATTAGAGGAACTCTATGATACCACTCCTCTATTCAAGGTTCAATTAACATCAGAATTCACTCATTGTTACATAAATATTTAAATTAAACAGGGGTTGATAAATGCCAAAAATAAGTGCGTAAAAAGACACGCAGGAAAATTTAGCTTCACAAACAAGGACTGAAAGAACTTGACGCAAAGAGTCCGGACTCAGTTACCACAATAGATGCAAGTTATGTTTCCTAGTTGCAGACAAAATCCACTGGAATGTTGCATTGTACGATAAGGGAGAAAAAATGAGAAATTAGCAAAATTTATGAAGGGAATCACAGACGACCACGCTTAAGACACTTGAAAGCAATGCGAATAGATGGAGGTATTAGGGGACTTCACTGAGACTCCGTAGATGATAGAGTTCTGAGTAAGCAAGACATGTGAGACAAAACAAGGAAACATTCACCTCAGAATTAAAGAGTAGGGGATAAAAAATTCTCAAACAAGGGAATTTGAAATCTCGGGGTTAATTAGAAGGCTTCGCTAATACTCTGTAGATGACGTATGTTTGCATCAAAGGGAAGATCGAAATCAATCGATGACAGCCTACTGAGAGACTGAAGAGCATCATCAAATCCTGCAAAAAAAGGTGTAGAGAGAGAGATGGTAAGGAGAAAAAATGACCGCAGTACCTCCTGCTCGAGGCTTACCTGTGGAAGACACGTAGCTCCATGGATGGTACATATATTGGACAATAAGTGGACTGCGGAGTACCAATTTTAACCAAGAAACCAACCGATGGGTGCTAAAGAGGACAAATAATGAATGTGACCGATGGATGTTCAACTAACTACATAATCCACCTTCAATCTTATCATACACCACTCAGTATTCCCAACACTCCTATCACGGCCACTGGCTTTCATTCCTTATGTAGCTATGTAGCAAAGCATTCAATGCCCACTGGCCAATTAACTGCTTTACCGAAGCTTCATAATACATTAATCCATTAATTCACATAATTATTCTAACCTAATTTAAAGCAGTTTAAATAAGGATGAGAATTTATAATTACGTCTCCAAGTCAGGTTGAACAAAAATTTTGCGCCAATGTGCGTCCGCATGGACAACCCACCGATATCAATGTACTCCTGTTGTCCCCGGAACGCGAGTTTTTCAATACCTTTTGTGCATGTTCAACAGAACCCCAGCACACAGAATTTACAATATGTTATCATCTTACTTGAGACCTATGCACACCAAAGCCTTGAATTGCGTCGCTTCGCTGCGTTTGTACTTATTGAACTCTTGCAAGACCGTACCCATTGAGCTTAGTAGATGCTGAAATTACAATAATTGAATAGGAACTCGGAAATTGAGAAAATTAGACACTTTCAAAATGTTTCCAACCTGTTTCGGAGTAACAACTTTTCCGCCGATGATATCTAGAGCAAAACTCTCAGATAGCTTACGAGCTGGAGTGTCATTGAAAGATCTTCCATTCTATAAGGAAAAGAAAGCAATTAAAATCAAAGTCCCTATGGGAAGGGACTCAAATCGTCAGAACGAACCGTTAGAATATAGTACTTCAGAAAGATAGCCCAAGCTGAGCTTTGAGCATTCCTCTTTCGCAAAATACGAGCTCGCCTATCTTCCTCTGATTCAACGTAGTCATTTCTTTCTCTTGATTCCTCATCGGAGCCATCTTTATCCGCACATTCACTCTCCGAATCGTCGCTAGAGTCAGCAAATTTGTTGGGATAACTAGGGGCCTCAAGTCGATTTCGGGAGAAACAGCCAATCGTAGCAAGAAGAGAGCCCAGAAAAGAGGGTCCTGTACCATCGGCGTTCATTCCTCGTTGTTTAGTTGCATGAACGCGTGATCCGTGCTCTATCAGGACTTCGAGAGCTGGGCAAAACTGTTTTCGAACAGCCAAATTCAAATCACGCTCAGCCTTCACATATTCAGGCTAATTTGAATAGAAATATGGAAGACATTTCAAATACAGTTCTTATTAAGTCATTATAACCATGTGCCTTCCTCCGATAGTCATCAATTAAATGAACCCGAAAATATTAGAACCCCCAAAATATCAACTTGCTCTGGAACAAAGACCAGCCCAATGTTTCCATTCGAAAATTTTTGGATTCATATTATTTGATCTGAAAAAGGAGAGTTTTCGATCTTCTAATTAAAATTTAACAAAAACAAAGAAACATGCCATTTTGCAAATACTGGACAAAACAATTTTAATGAGCTCAATGAGTGAATTGCGTTTTCTTGAAAGTAGGCAAGTCAACAGGAAATTTCCAATAGAAGTTAGACAGAGAAAATTTAATACATTGAACAAAGGTGAACATAATTGTATGGTAAAGTTAAAGCACATGGTGAAACGCGCACACACACTCTTTGCCAAAACATCTCCGGCTATTCAAATTTGACGAGGAAACATAGGAAATAGAAGAAAATTTCTAGAACTTATTTTACGTCTGCAGATTTTCGAGATTTTATCTGAGCACCAAATTTATACAACTTAAGTTCATTGTTCAATTGATGGAATGTCCTAAATATTTAACATGAGTCAATTCTTGCATCAAAGCACTATGGGGTTGGAAAATACTAAAAAAGATTGGTTTTCGTAAAAAAAGATATGCGGTGTGCTAATTTTTCACACAGCCTTTGTTTTTTTCACTAAAAAGGTGAACATAACCATTGTATCTCACTTGAAAAATGCAAAATTGATTCAATTTTGTATTTTTCAGATGGAATCATAAGCAGAATTTCTGTCTGAGTAATTTAGAATGTCTATGCATGTTCAACTCCATGCACAACGCTAATTTCTACCTCTAAATTTGTAAAATCTCGACTAAAGTTAATTTCCCAACAAGCGTAACTCTCGACGAGGACTTCTAGTTCCCAACTTTGAAGGATAAGAATGAGAAAGGTAGTTACACAACAACGTATCAGAAAGTCCTTCACAGTACCGTATAAAAGTTTGATGTTGGTTACTTCAAAGCAATTTTCAAGAAAATTGATGAATAGTGAAAATACAAACTACGTAATTCCACGGAAACGCCCTTTCCCCCCTTTACTTTTCTCAAATAATAGTCCTGTTGATATACCTGAGCACAATATATGCTGGCTAATTCATAAATAAAAGTTGATATACCATACTTCTGGGAGGATCTGAATGGCAAGAAAACGAATTATTTGGGCTGGAAATTCAACGCAAAAACATAGTTCTGCTTATATTCAAGTCAATATTGGTTCACATAGTTGAATAAAGTGGACTTAGTGAGCATACGCAAAAAAAAACGATTTACCAATTGAAATTGGGTTTATCTTCTATAAATAATATGCTCACCCCTGAATCTCACACATTTTAACCTAAATTAGCCTCAATAGGAGGAACAACAAATCAGACTGATATTGAGCTGAGTGCTTCCAAAGTGCCTCTTCGTTGGAATTTTGAAAATGCTGAATTGCCAATCCCCCCCCCCCCCCCCCCCCCCCCCCCCCCACCTCCCTCCCCCCACCTCCCTAGGGTATGTAAGTCACAATGCAACACGATTGTAAGTGCCATCTCCTGTACAGCTACTAAGAGAAGGTAGTGAAGATTAGCAGGTTTTTCTTAGAATAAATAATGTAAGCCTCAAAATACGTGTCCTATTTCCACCTAGAGTAAAGCTAATGAGCTCTGGTGAGTAGAAAAAAAAACCCTTAGTGGAAGAAATTGTTCCTATTGGTGCGAAGTGAGTGAAAGTGTGGCGGACATGAACTCACTCGAAAAAAACATTGAGGTCAAATCCAGAGATTGAAATTTGGAGCACAGGGACATCAAAATGTGAACAGCAACAATGTACCCGAAATTTTGAATTAAAACTCTCACCACCCTAACTTATTCATTTCTGCTTAATTCCCACTTTTCAACGTATTCGGACAACTTTACTAACCTCATTACTTAGATTCTTACAATCAGAGATTCAATGCATGTTTAATAATTTAGAAGTAATAGCTACTAATTTCTATTCGCAAAAAAATGGCTTTAGTGGTTAAGACAAGATAAGCATATGAATTATTATCGTTATGACATCATGTTTAGGTGCTTTGCAATCACATGAAATAAGCTGAAAAAATAATTGCTCACATAAATTTATTTCAAAATGGGAAAGCAAAGCAATTAAAAGAAAGAAAGTTGCCAAAATCTGATCTTTTGCCTAATTGTATTATTGAACAAGTGCTCAAAATTATCGCTTGTGCTCACGCTCAATAAACCTCTTTCCGATTGCAATTCATCCTCAATTTTACCGTTCAAATTATGATTATTACCAAATGAACGGGGCGCCATTTTGCTCCAGGCACTGTGCTTTCTTCTAAAATCAAATTGCACGCCAATTCAAAATATTGGACCGGACAAATTCATGTGCAATAAGTAATTCCACTAATGATTACTATTACTATAGTAAATGGAAAATATTACGCTCGCCATCTATTTAAATCCCGAGATAATAAATAATAAGCATTTTTTATCGCATTACATCAGTAACATATTAATGAGAAATCACAGTTTTATAAAACTTCATGAGTAAATAAGAAAGAGTAATTGTTAGAAGCTACTTGAAAGTTATGGGAAAACACAAACATTCATCAACTGTCTGGGATGTAATACTTTTTTGCTTTTGACGTGCTTACTTCTCAAATGCTCCCCATGAATGTGTGTGTACCAGCATTAATATTGGCACTGTTTTTGGAGACCACGTCTTGTGCGCTGCTCTAGCGCGTTTTTTGACGTTTTAAATGTATGCTCTTGTTCCCTCTAAAGCTCTCATTAACCGAAATTTTCAATCATTGCACGAAAATAATAATGAACGTAAGTTTTAAGATAGAACATACAAATCAATTCGCCGGACAATATGCACTAAGAAATATCGATTTGCTCAAAAATTCGGGTAACGAATTAGGACATTGGAATCTATGGCATGTGAACCTCACGTTGAGTAAATACTGTACAATCAGAATTAAAAAAACTCCAATGGAATCGGATTGTTTGATAGTTTGACTTTCAGTGTCCTTCAATGATTATCTTTATGCCAACTGTAATCTATTTAACGCTAACGTATTGCATTGACCTTCAGCACTGAAAAGCGGCAAAATATGTTCCTTCTCGGAGGTCAAAATAGAGCAAAAAGGGTGGGAGACGAGAAATGTGCAGAGGTGAGTGGTCAAGGTCAGTTTTCAACTAGATTGAAGGTTATCACTAGTCGAATTGGAGGCGTCTTCACTAAATCAAACATTCTCTGTAAATAAAGACAGCCCTAACGTTCGCATGTTTAAATACCAGAAGTTGAGCTGTTGGTTCAAGAGTGAGTTAATTTTCGTGACGTTTCGGAGTTCCTAGACAAGCTATTTTGACAAGTTTCAATATTAATGAAGAAAGTAGATAATTAATTAGAATAAAATTGATGTCAGAATCAGATGGCAAACTTGAAACGAATCTCATTTAATAAACAAATATTATCCATTATATACCGAGTCTAAATACAAATCGCTTTTCTACGTCAATTGATTCAATGATTGGAAACTTTCAGTTTAAAGTGTATAATGATATTGGCAATGATGCACAAAAAAAATATTCCCTCTAATCATAACCAGTGACTCCATTCACTGAAACAAATAAAAAACAATAAGGTCATCTAAGGAGTTATGAAGGAACATCTTTCCGTTTTCTCAAAAAAATATCAGACTTTATTGAAAAAAGGTAATTCTTATGAAAAAGCCGAGAGTTACTTCGATTTTTTCGTAGCGAATTTCTAAACGAAATCCTGGAGACGAAGCATCTAAAGTACCCTATGGCATATTCGAAATACCTTTATGATGGGCATACATCAAGTATATAACTTACATCACGAATCTTTCCAGAACGATATTCCAATGGCATTCGTCCATCACCCGGTTGTCGAACATTCTCCAAATCACTCATCAAAGGCTTTGTCTGGACTTTCTTTAAATATTCCTCCCGAACTCGACGAAGCTTTTCAGCTTTCTCCAGCACAATGTCAATTGCGATTTCAAAATTGGCCCGAATATCTCCCCAATGGTTGCCCTTGGCCGCGTTAGGTTGGCTCAAGTCTAACAGAAAGTTGCAAAGCAGACTAATCAGACTTAACTCTCACACTAAAGTTCACAAGGACTTTCAGAAAAGTATTTTCCAGCTCCGATTTTGGGTAATTGGCTGAAGTCAGTTAAACCTGTAACGATTCCTAGAATAGGTCAGATTTTGTACCCTATCTTATATTAGGAAAACGCCCACTTTGTTCTGGCCTGTCTGGAAATTTATATCAAGCTATCCCCCAAAAACACAATCCCGCTTGCACTTAACAAGAATAGGTGTATTCAGGTAAACTCCATTCTTCTGGCTTTGAGTATATTAAGGCTGACAGGTTAGCAGTCATGGGATGGGGGGAGGGGAGGGGTTATTTGTCCCAAAATAGAAGATCAGTTCCTCACAAATTTCGTTGTCAGAGCGGTCGGCTCTCTGAAACTCTCGTATCTGAGTCCATCAAGCGATGCTTGATTGATACACAGTTCATACACTGACTTCTTTTTACTTTTATGATTTCCAAGACAGATATGAAAATGAATCAAAGCGAGCACTTATGTAGGTAGGCATAAAGTTGTAGGGGCGAGAAAATGTGAGAAATACCAGGGAAACAAACTTACTCTTCTTCATCACCGCAGTTTTGGTATGCTTCTCGGTTTGCTGTCGCATATTGGCTCGACGTCCTGCCAACTGAATCGTCGCAAAAACTTGAAGCATAGTCAACGCTCGAGTGATTAGACCTTCCGATTTCTGTAAAACGTGTGGTGATAGAGAAAGCAAGCGGTTAATGTACTTAGTTGCAAAACTCTGAGAGCCAAACTTGTTAGCGTTCCTTCTGCGTTCGTGATTAAAATAAGGACAGGAAGTAAAAAGAAAGCAGTGGATGAGCGAAAGCGATCCTAGTACTTTGCTTTCACTCCCTCTCTATTAAATACAGTCCGACCACACCCAGTTGTCAGTTGGATCATTTGAATAACTCCTCTTTCCACTATCATAGCAAAGAACAAACAGCGCCTCAAAGCCTTTTTAACATCCTCTACCTATCACCATCCGAATCGCCCTTCATGAGTCGCAACGCCACCCACTCCCCCCCTCCTTTATCCAAATTCATACATAATAATTCAATTTCTTTCGAAATTATCCAATAACGCTGTGTTCCTAATAACTTGTGGTCTTCTCGCTCAGAAAAGGCTGTTAACTATTAACCTTGTGAATCATGTAAGTTCTGCNNNCCCCCCCCCCCCCCCCCCACCCTCTTGAAGTAGACTTAGTTGGGATTAAAGCTACTTTATTGGTGAGGGTAGCGCTTCCTGGACTCAACACACTATTATTTCACGACCATTTTGTCACAACCCTCCCAAGAAATGTGGAGGCTTGGATGGATGCACCTCAAGTTCTAACGGTCGATAATCTCTTTCCATGTTGATCCAAGCTCTCCACTCAAATTAGTCCGCGTGAAGGAGTTTGTGCTTCTGTAATCAGCCGACAAGGTTGTTGGCCTATTTCCAATTCTTCAATAGTAACGCGCTTTGAAGATTAACTCTAGGCCACGTCCTTTTGCTTTTCATTCAAGGAACATGAGTAATCAACTCATACCAATACATGGCGTTTGAAATGTGTTTGATTTTAATCCACGTAGCCTATTATTCAGAGATGATAATGACAAATTAGAAAATGTAGCTTTCTTTTAAAATACTTAATTTGGTGACCCTTTGCACTTAAATGTGCAATTGAACTGCAATTTTGCCGCGGAGTGGAATTTACCCATTTCAGATGTCTATCCTAAGTTATGTGAAACGCCCCTTTGTAGCATCTTATTGTATAGCCATATCTCAAATGCCCGACTCATATTAAAATTATCAACTTTAGGCACCTAAGTCCCCTGTAAATGAATAAGAATCTTAAACATGTAAGAACAAAACAACTTTCGAATATTTCAATTTGGTATTTCTTGACTCATCATCTAGGTACAAAAAATGTAGTTGTAAGGTCTAAATAAATTTTCGTTGGGGAATACCACATAGGCGAGACAAGTAAATATTAAAGAAAGGATGAAAAATGAAAGAAGAGATCAATAACTATGAGGATTACAGCTGTGAGAACAGGGGCCCATCAGCCTTATTCGCTTAACTCCACTATGAGCAAAAGTGATGGCTGGCTATGCAGCCAAATCTACCCAATGCCACACTGAGCTCCCAGTTCGGCTTCCTCATTGGTTCACTCTGTGTGCAATGTGTGCTTCAGTTTGACCCAGCAAGATTGAGAACCTACATTTAACGCACTTGAGGCTGTGATTTAACATTGACTACCTGTAAAATCTTAATTGGCTTGAGCACATTGACTAGCAGGTTTACTGATTCTACCTCTATCCTTACTATCAATGAAAAATGGAAAGGTAAACCAGCCAACCACTTTTTTGCACCAAATATTGACGACTTCAACTACCCTCTTCATCCCTCCCTCAAGTTTTCCTCTCATTCATTCCCAATTTGCCTAATACTCACTTATACAAGCCAATCCTTGATTTTTTTTATTCCGTATCTTGCTTTCAAAGGCTAATTTGGTCTGACCCCTAAATTAGCTTAAGTTGGGTCAAAACTACCTTACCTTCCAAATTTGTAAATTACCGAGAACGTGTTAAATCTAAAATCATGCTTAGATTGATACGTATATCGTGGAGAACAACTGTGCATCAAAATGTTAATTAAAAAAATTAATTTTGTGGAGAGAGTTAATCTTCAAGTGGGTTGTTTTTATAAAAACACGAACGAAAAGTTTGAGAAACATTCTTTCGTTTTGGACCTTTTATACATCTTCTATTCTACTACAATAAACATTCGCATTAGAAATAAATACATAGCTTAAGATTGTTGATCAAAATGGAGATTAGACTCCAAGGTATGGCTCATTCCATTTTTGTAATAAGCTCTGAAATCGATCCCCTATTAGTCCCCGCAAATTTCTACCAAAACCACCTGAGTGCAAACCAATTGAATAAAGGTTCCAATTGGCAATTATAATAAAAAACCCGAATGCGTAAGGTATGAATCACACCAAATTCTGGCTCAGTAACAGAATCACAATAAGTTACTGATTCAGAGTTACAATAAATTTTGCCAGGCGGAATCAAAAAAAGTGATCTCACTAAAATCTCGATGTCCTTTAAATCCCATATTGCCTCAACCTTTTGGCAAGGATGGGAACATAGGCACTCTGATGAATGGGCCAGCAAGTATAGATTAACACTGATTACAAGAGGCGAAAATGGGAAAACTTGAGCTCAAAGTCGATTGGCTCAGAGGGTGGACGAGGACAGAAAGAATTGACCAGTAGGATTGCACGTGATGCCAGCGACGTGGCACTCCTACAGCTGCTTCTCTCTTGCAATTACCCAGCCTCATGCATCGAATTTGCTAAAAATAGCCCACGATCAAATTTAGTTATTCACAATTTAGTTACGGTCAAAAACCAACCTAATTAAATTTCAAATGAATACAAAACTCTCCAATCAACAACTTCCCACAAGGCATGTCATTCTCAAAAGATGAAAGAAACCAAGAGGTAAATTTGCTGCTTCTAATTCGTGACACATTAACTAACCGATAAACTCACTTGATTTTCAATTTCCTTCTTTGACTTTGAGAAGTAACTCGAAGATCGATCAAAAGAGCCCTAAATAGAGACAAAAAAGTTCTAATTTTGAAGTTGAAGATCTACATTAACGCGCGTGAAAGAAAATGCATTTGCGCTTAAAGCAGGTTTTAGGAATCAGGGGCCGATGAATAAGATGTGATTGCAAATCACACTTGAAGGGGGCCTGAGAAGTTCACAAACTTTGCGAAGTAAAATATGACATTGTGTCAATGATTCTGTATCTTTCCAAACATTCTAAATCCAAGACAACATGGAATATTTAAAATGAAAATTAAGCATTTATTTACACTACCTGAAGAGGCATGTGTCGAAATAGCTCAGATTAATATTTAGTAATAGCAATGTTTGTCCCTCAAATCTATAATGGCTCCACATCTCCAATCATCTTTTGTGTTAGATTAAATTGGAATGGGTTTTAATAAATATAATTTAAATAACTTTAGCCCACAATAATTGGGCTTTGTTATACTTAATATTAGTTCAAAACGCGAAGAGCACACATTTTAAATTGAATGAAATAAATCAGAAAATAAATGTTTCAGGTTCAAGAAAATCAAACTATCATTTTTTAAAGTCTCGTTCATGTTGATTCATATATAAAGCCCAAGTAAATTAATTGAAGGTGCTTAAATCAAAATCAGATAACCTCTGAACCAATATTATCTTGAACTCAAGTTATGCTATGGGCCATAGGTAGCATTTATCTTCTTAAAAGCCTCCACTACGCGTCCAGCAATAATTCCATGGCTTTGATTTATGATTTGAAAACATAATGCAGGCACGAATCGATGCTCTTTTTATTTTTAAAAAGGGAACTGAAAAGTACTATCATATTACTAAATTTATTATAAAATTTCGTTTGCAATATTACCATAGAAACACGAAAACCTCTGATCTGTCACAATAGCGTGACATCGTTTGAAAAAGAATTTTAAGTTTTAGAGGTGCATATTACAGCAAGCTGTTTTAACATCAACATTAATCAATTATTTGCCAAATTTCCTCTATTCATTTCAAATTGAATCAATTATCTGCAAAAAATTTCGTCATTTTTTTCAATGTAACTATATCTGTGAATCAACTACCGCGGGTCGATCCGATGTCATAGATTTCATTTTGATGATAGATACTCCCCGATGTCATTTCGATCTAATCCAATAAACTTAACTGATGCCAAAAGTAGATGCCGATTTGCTAAGTCTGCCTCACCAGACTTGTCGATCACGTGTTTGGTCTGAACCGACTGGGCTGTCTACAACTCACGATCACTTATGCTCTTTAAAAATTGTATCATTTTGTCACTATTTTATCAACTTCAGATTCAAGATCCTCTATCTTCCCCACTTTTATTGTCACTGCTATTTCTAAATAAAGCAATTTGGCAAAATTTGGAATTCTCTCTCTCCCTCACTTGGCAATCTTGCGCATAATAGTTGACAGCTAGCAGGTTATGAACAAAAGAAAGGAAAAATTTCTTCCAAAAAATGCTAGCCCTGTGGATAAAAATGTCTGAAGACGACACTAGAAGATTGCATCCAATGCCCCGGAAATTTCACCATGCAAATTAATATCGCAAAAGCAAAATATTGATAAAACCGTGGAGTTTAAATACAGGCACTGACTCCGACCCAAGAAAAAAGGGCGAATTGAAGCAAATGAAAAACGAAGGTATCATATAAACAGTCGGCTAAAATGTTCCTAATGTAGTCAATTCCATAGATTAAGAAAGTGTTTGTCATTTGCCACGATCCATTGCCTCAAAGCAAAAGAGGCAAGAAAAATTTCAATTAGTAAATTAAAATTTCAAGGGTATCTTTAAACGGGTATAGTCGAAAAAGGTTGAAATCGAGTAAACGCACCCGAGCCGTGCGAGGTCTCCGCCGCGACAAACCAATGTGATATCCACCTTCTCCATAATCCTGACCGCCTTCATCTTTTTCGTATTGCTGCCTACTAGAGACAGCCTTGCTTCCTTGATCCTGCTGGGATCGCCTAAAAGCCTCAAGGGCTTTTACAATGACAGAGTCAGGCGTCCCCTCGTCTATAATAACAAATGATAATAAAAGCAACATTCACAATAAAGCAAGTAACTTATAGTGTCGGGATTGAGCTCACCATGCAGGAAATCAATGAAACGCTCGAGGTCAATAATCTGCGTTTTCAATTGATTTACCAAAGCTTCATTCGTTTTAATCGGATTTGTGAGCTGCATCGATTGCAACAATTACTTATTTTGATCAATAAAATTTAAAAGCAAGTCAAATATGTTTCCAGACCTAACCTGATTTAGACCGGCGTTTACACGCTCCTTAATTTCCTCCTCCGTTAGAGAAGGAAACTCAGATGCATTAAGACCTAGGTGCTTTCCGAGCTCCTCAAGAACAAGCCGCTGCTTTTCAAGAATGCTTTGTGTCGGCGGTTGCTCAATTTCTCCTGACTAAAGTAAGAAGTCAATTGTTATTTTGCTCGAGAAGGTAGTGGGGATAGGTGATATTACATCTTATACCTTATAAGCAAACTGCTCCAAGTCGTTTAATTGGGATTTTAACTGATCAATGATAAAAGGCATATTTTTCTTCTGCTGATCTTCCAGGGGTTCATTGTTACCATCCTAATATGAATAATAATTTATGTGAAACAAATAAAGTTGTAATAAATAAAACAAATGTAAGAACTAAAATGTTGCGAGCGGTGTAAAAGATGTGTACCTGATAGTTGGATTGAATAGGCTTAAGAGAAGATAAATCAGGAACACCTTTCCATGCAAACTGCTCCAAATCTCTCAAAAGTGTTTCCTTTTCATTTGGATCTGCTTGCAGAACTTGTTCTAGCCGAAATTGAACCTGTCATAATTTAATTAGACCCATGATAAGTTTCAATGGTATCAACTAGAAGCTCAAAATATTCTACCATAGCACAGCTGATAAAAATAAAAAAACCAAATAATTTAGACATTTTGGGTTTTATTAAAGCAGAGGGCTATTTGGTAAGACATACTTTAACACCTAACATATATTTAATAAAAGCAGATATACCTGAGCAAAATGAGAGGTTAAAAGAAGTAATGAAGAGTTTAAAATCTCGTGTTCCTCGGTCATATTGCGCATCTTGTCAGACGAAGCGCTATCGGTTCCGGATAAATTATCATCCATGCTAAGATCAGGGCTGTCATTAGCACCCAGAGGAGCCCAACGTTCAATAAGCTTTCCTTCTTCATCAACTGGAGCTTTTGGGTCCAGAATTGTGGCATTGTCGAAATCTGCAAAAGATTCCATTTTTGTAAGACTCCTAAAAACGCGCCCACGATATCTGACCGAAATGGGAGTAGTTAATAATTGTTAAAAATAACCTTGAGAAAGTAGATTAAAAGTGTGATGTTGAAATTATGGTTAAAATAATTTTTAATTTTATGCATACAAATAACTTGAGTACAATCAAATATCCTTTTATATTTCATATTATGTGTGAAGTCATTTAAGTTAGTACATTAAATATCAAGTGTATATATATATATATAATAGCGCTCACGACATAATATTAATTAAATCTCCAATGAAACATTAATTGTGTATATTTTTTAATATTTTTGAATTCTCACATTTGATTTAAAATTGTAGGTGAATTTATATCCTGATAAATGAACGTTCAGGGGAGAACGGAATTTGCCCTAAATTATGCACTTAAACTTTTAGCAAAATGGTGCGACAACAATGGAGTGGTTATCAACACCTCGAAGGGCTTCCCGCTTTCTTTTCAGTTTCCCAATGTGTTTAGACAGGAACACTCTATAGTGTTTAATCTTGCCACGGGAAATAATTTTCTTAGCACATCTCATCATAATATTTGTGCTATTGTTGCACAGTTTGTCAGGATGTCGGTCAAAGTTTATGGGACTTGCGTGAAGTTCGTTCTTTAAAAGGTTTGTGAATCTAGGCCAGTCGGCCTTCTTAAAGTTCTATTTTAGCTTATTTAACATTTTGGGTGTAATGCATTTGCTGCTCGTGGTAATTCTAGCAATGAATGGTTTGTGACCAGAACCAGGATCGCCAATTATTTTGTGATGTGTATGCTCGCTGATGTTGTTTGAAGCCAGGAGCAAGTCAGGGATTGTTCTGGTTCTATTGTAGTGCAGATATGTAACAGGATCCTCATCGCTGTAAATAAGTACTAGAGGGTTGCTGTTAAGCATGTCTTCGATTTCCTTTCCAGCTATGTTTATGTTCTTATACCTCCCTCTGGTGGAATGGGCGTTGAAGTCGCCTAGTACTACAGTTTTTGTGAGATGTTCAGATGATCGAAGTTGGGTCTCTTCTGGGGTGGATTATAGACCACGTATAAATTGAAGTGATTTAGATATTTCCAAACATTTAGTCTGATTATTTCGCATATATCTTGCTTCGAACCCATACTCTTGATCAGATAGTAATGTGATGTGAGGCCTTCTTTTACTCCAGTCAAAATTCCACTTGGTACTTGCCGATCGTTAGGTAGGAGATATCAGGTGTAACCTGGGAATTAGTAGTATTTGAGTTTATCATCCGTATGGTTAACTTCCATGATTGTGATCTTCTTGTCCTGTGACATCTCTCCAACATCCCACTAAAGGATCTTTAGAAGTTGTGATTCGCCCTGACAAGAGTGATTTCTCTTATAGCTTCGTTTCAGGCTGATCATAATAGTTTGAAGTCAGCTGCCGAGTTATAGTCTTTTTTGCCGTATGAGCATAAGTTGTCCTGGGTACACCACGCGGAGGTAAGTCTAGTGCCCATCTCAAATGCTTCAACATTTAATTAGACTTCATTGTCACTAGCTGTCATTAATTTTATTCTCACACTCACATGTGAATATGAAAGACCACTTGTGAGTGAGTTGTCGCTGCCGAAATTAGTGGTTAACTAGGCAAACAGTCAGGCAGACATTACTTATACAAGCCTGGGCAAGTCCACTTATTTTGCTAGAAAACAATATCCTTTTCTACCTTGAGTGCCTGTGGCTGCAATAAAGAGCGACTGAAAAGTCGTGATTGTGAAGCATGGTTGAGAATCAGTTGACATGCGCTTAAAGTGCATGGCCTTAGCTAGAGGAAGTGACCTCAAGTATTAAATAGTTCTGCTAATTTTTCCGAGCGTCACCTAAGGTAGCACAGTACAGGTGCGCCTAAATGAATTTATCGGCTGGTTACAATTACCGACTCGCGTCAAGTATGTGCCTACTTTTCAACTTGCGGAACAGAAATTGCAGAATTGGAATGCGGACAGGATGCACTTCAAGTAAGTCAGAAGCCGCAACCAGGGAAGCGGGAAAGTCAATTACACTGGCTAATTCGTGCTGTTCCCTGCGAATAGGAAGCTATCGCTCCTGACGATAATTAAGGGACTTCATCAAAATTTTGGAATTTATTATATGTGCGGAGGTCTCGAATTAATAAGAACGTTGTATTCTCTCTTGCATGTGGAACACTGATTGCTGATGACATTGTCCGGTAAAATGAGTGCAAACAGAGCATCCAAAACACAGTTCTCGCACCAGATAGACATATTCGACTATTCTTAAGTAGATTGACATCAGGGTAGTGTGAGATAGGCTGAGAGATTTCTGCACGCCACACCTTCCAGGCTGTTCTACCTCATTCGAGATCTCATTAAACTGTCCCCTCCCCTTGTATTACGTTCTCCAAAACTCAAAACACATCACTTATTTAATTTGGCCATTGGGTATAGATTGTTTTTATGTACCCTATCTCTACCTCGCCTTTGAAATGACAAAATTTGCTTCCTTTTTGTGACACATTCTCTGATCTGACACAAACTTATCCAGGAAAGTTCAATTTACACCCTTGATGAGATATGTTATATAAGGCTGATTGAAGATGATCTTTTACAAAACCCCGAAAAGAGATAATTAGTGGCCTGGGTGACCTGATGTTTGAGTAGAACTGCTAAGCTGCTTTAAAGAAATGACTTTTTTTCCTAATTAGCAAGTGAGACGAATTTGTGCTTTCGGTCCGTTGTTGATTTCTCGTCAATCCGATGTACACTCGGGCCATGCCTAATTTAATCAAAATAGAACTTGATTTTAACATTCTAAACACAGAGAAATTGGAATACGTGCACTATCCGCATGTTTTCGTCCAAAATTGGGTGAGATATTTGCTTAAAATATGCATTTGCGTTTCTAATAAATCGAAAAAGTGGGCAAATACTACGTCAACTGTAAGGGAAAAGGAATACGGAACATTATGAGGACATCGGCCACAGAATCAACGATGATATTTATTTTTTTATTTCAAATGGCATGCTTTATGATATTTATCATTAGCCCTTAAACTTTGACTTCAGCTTCCCCCAAGGGTGGGGGGTACATATATAGCAGTTAATTAATGGCAATTCATTAGCTGTCTTCTTGCTTCCCAGTATCTCTGGCTTTCCGCCGTTGCCTTTAGGGCTGGACACCGAATCAGGTGGGTCTTCTCCATTTCCTCATGTAAGTTACATAGAGGGCATATGGATTGAGTGTATACTCCCAATCTGTGAAGATGTTTTGCCAAGCAATCGTGTCCGGTACGTAGTCTAAACTCAGCAACGGCTTCGATTCTTGGCCAGTCGGCTATGTCGGAGAGTGCCACTGTCCACTGTTTCTCCTTTGTTCGAGCTTTAAGTTCGTTGCACCTTGAGGTCTGGAACTCTCTTCTGATTAAGGCCTTCATTTTGTGGAAAAACATCGGCCGGTCCATGCATTGCAAAATCGTTGTCCCCTTCTTAGCAAGTGCGTCAGCAAGCTCATTGCCTTTAATGCTACAGTGACCAGGACTCCATTGTAGGACCACTGTTTTGTTTTTCTCCCTCAGCAGCTCATAGAGTTTTCTACATTCCTTTATCTCAGCTGTTTTGGGTGGCTCTCTGTTTCCAATTGAGTTTATTGCTGACTGTGAGTCCGAAATTATCACCGCTTTGGTGAATTTCGTATCCAGGCAACATAATTGGCATAGTGTTATCCTAATGGCCTCGACCTATTGTGTCCCGCTGCTGCGTAGAAAGAGGTATCAACGATGATAGAGGTAAGGAAGTATACTTTCCACCCAGGACTTAGAAATGAATAACCTGGTTCCACGCGCCAATGAGGAAGGGCTGTTTGGATACACAAACCTTGTTCTCGACTTCTATTTGACAGAACCACTACCCTTCACCTTGTTCTCACTACTTAACTAGTTTGTCAACTTCGTTGGCTTTGCCACGCTGTTCAACTGTCCTTCAGAGATAGTTGAAGAGCCTTCTATGTTCACGTTGCCGAAGAAGTCGATCCTGTAGCGGATTGCTACACTAGTAAAGCCTGACTGACTCAGAAATCTCTATGACAGATCCTCCTACATCTAGCTAGACTCCCAGAACCAGCTAAGCTATGGCCCAGCTATAAAGGAAGCAGACGCGTAACACGGAGAATTCTCCTACATCTAGCTAGACTCCCAGAACCAGCTAAGCTATGGCCCAGCTATAAAGGAAGCAGACGCGTAACACGGAGCACGTTTATTCAGGACGTATATTGCGGATCAAGTGTACACGCGGGGAGCTACTCGTGATCAGGATGGGGATTAGGTTAAACAAACAGAGGTTAATGATTGGTCACTGTTTGTATGGTCGCTGCACACAGAGTTGTACGACCGCACCTCCCAATCCTGGCGAGCAGACATGCAGGCTTACGATGATGCACACAGCGATAACGTGTCCCACAATCCCTTTGCCTTAGCATATATTGGCTTCTTGGACTAAGGTTTTTGTTTGGAAAGTGAATGACATGCTTCGTAAATTGTGGAGTGGTAGGATCTTCTGCCTGGAAGCATGTGTTCACTTAATAGTTCAATGGTTGCCTTGGCATTAGCCATGACTGGACGACTCGCCCACACTTTGCATGTAATAATCCAATTATGTCCTAAAAAATACCATTGGTCAGTATAATCAAGGGGGCAAGTTGCATGAAAATGAAAATTATTAGCACTTCTACTTACATCCCAATGAAATATAGACAAAATGAATCTCGAGTAGGAAGCAATAGGTACTTTCACCTCCTGATTACACACATTGTTTTAATTTTCGCCAGCTTCGGTTGACTCATAATAGGGAATGAGACACAATTATTCTCAAAAAATTAAATTCGAGTTACTCTAGACAATGGGTAAAGTGAAATAGTGTTGAAGACCGTAGATTCACTGTTGAGAATGCAAACGAATGTAACCGAACGGAGACAGATTAATATGGGAATGAATATGAAAAGGAACCTAAGAAACCCACGGCATTTACGCCCATACATAAATTAGCGTTGACCCATCTCTGTTCCATCTTCCACGGTCCTCAAGACAGAAAGTAGGCAGAGTATGTGACACAAGTAATTGTATCAGAGGAGTGATTGATCCCTAGGAACGATTCTCTCGACGATGCTTTGTAGGTTATTCAAGTTTGTGCTGAATTATTTGCAAGTTCTGGATGTTGAAAGCATGGCGAAATTCACTACCTCAGTGTCCACCTTTACTACGCATTGTCTAACACGTACTTAGCCACCAAATTGGCAACGAGCATTTTCGGTAGCCATCTCTGCTCATCCCAACCAATATTTAGTTTGAGCTATCGAAGTGCACCTTATTCACTAACACCCCCCCCACCCACCCCTACCCCAAGTAGCTTGTCTCGCTAATCGCATCAAACTGCTCTCTTTGACACTTCCCTTTCCAAAGAAAGTGAACGCGTACACAATGTTCCACTGGGATTTAGTGGTAATGTTAAGCACAAACGCGTAGAGTAGTCTGGATCGGGTGTGGCTTCCTACGAGCTCCATATAGCGACCATGTAGCTATTTCGAAATATCACTCCACGTCCTATATAGTGAAGAGTGGGCAATTTTCTACAGCACAAAGCTGAGTTGGGCATAGACGCAGTCTTATGCCCTGAACCAACCAACCCTGCTATCACACCTATTTTCTCTACATAAGACCTCTTCTTCAGGAACTACCTTATCGTCAGCTCTCGTAGTACCCATTGTATTTGACTAAATTAGGCACACTCTAGAACACTCATAGTTACCACGAGGGTAGCATTTCTTTTATTGATACAGTAAAATAGACATCAGGAGGTAGACATATCTGCTGAGGCGCTTCCTTTAAGTGGCCTGAACACGGTGCCACTGGTGGCCTTGCTTTTCTGCCTTTGATCATTATTCGTATCATCTGGTCGTTCGTTGTTGACGTATTTGAGCACAATATGAATGCAGTCTCCATAATCACCATAGATGAATAATATAGTCGCTGACGACGGCTTCTGATTCACCCTTCTGCTGAAGGTGTAGAAGGGAATGCACCTACTAGGGACTACCAGCAGGGACTGAAAGGTTGCCTAATGGATAACGCTATTTTTAGCCACTGATATTCCGATGCCAATGCAGTAAGTACCTCCACTTGCGGTCGCCTGTCCAACTCTTCAAGTGCTTGGGAATTCGGGTGGAGTTCTTCTCGGCTACTGTCCGCGTATGAGCCAAGCCCATCGACGCCCTCACCCCCGTCAATACCAGCTTCTGAAATTCTGGGTCTGCTGGGAGGAGATTCCTCATCGAATGATTAAGGGCTAAAGGGTTGGCCAGTTTGATATCTAATAGCCATTAGTACGATTAGGACGTAGAACGGTCCTCGGATTATTTAATTTTGTGATAGGCCATTCGTTGCCTTCTCATTAAACCTTGATGTTCGCGAACCACCCGTCGCTGGATGCAGGTGGGTGGATGTCATGAACCAATCAGCATGGGCGGGAGGGCGCAAGAAGTGATTTGACACACTCAGTATGGAGAGCTGAACTAAGAGCAGGCAATGAGAGAGGGAACATAATCACATCGAAAGACAGGGTCGCTCAATTTCAATTGGGGTGGAGAGGAGTTGTCAAAGTAGGTAGGAAAGATGCTTTGCATGGTGCACAGAGCAAGAAGTAGCAAATGGGATAGTCTGACAGAGATGACTATTGTTCCCGATTTCCGTCATTTGGACGATGGTTGCCATTAGGAACATACTTGCCCCGATCACCACTGTTTTGGGAGTTGTGATTATTATTCACACCTCCATTCACTGTTGCCACTGCACCACCGTTCGGAGTTCGGTCATTCCTCTGGCGTTGATTAACTGACTACCTTTGTTGTCCCTATGTGTCCCCGAACTGATCTTGCTGGTGTTGTTGCTGGTTCTCAGGCTGAGCCATCGGGGCATCCAACACCCTAACAACTTCACCATGGGGCTTTCGATAATGCACCAAAGCCTCGTACACTCTCGAGTAGGGACAGAAATAGTAGGCTCTTTAGCTTCCATTCAGCTCAAATTGCTCATCAAGGTTAATGATCATCCCAGCAAAGCGATACGAACCCTCTTTCGCGGCTTTGACGAGGATGTCTTCATAATGGTACTGGCGATCGGGATTCGGCTTTTCAATTCTATTAAAACAGATCACGTCCAAACGACAACAAGTCTCATTTCTAACTGGAAAGACATAGAGACTGCTATTGTTAAAATATCTTCTCAACAAGAAGTCATCTGGTATATCAATAGGAGCAGGTTGAGCATGGGCCCACACCACCGAAACTGCCTGGAATGGAGTCCGCATATACCGCACCCTAAAAGAAACATTAAGAGACACGTCAACCACCAGCAAGCAAACTGAAGGATTGCAAGAAGGCAAAAAAACCTACTTTATTCAAAACAAACCGCCTATGCAGGCAACGGCAAATGTGCCATGGTCGAGAAGAAAACAAATCGCGCATCTGCACTGCCGTCCACAACGTCTAGTATGCAGACTCTAGAATAGACGCTGCCAGTTTTCAGAACGGCTATCGAAGTCGCAAATACTGGTTCATGAAGCCATTATTGTGCCCCATTGTTCGCATAATCAGCACTTATCTCTGCCTCCATCTCCCGAAACTCCTTGTAACTTCTATCCACAATTGTGACGAAAAGGTGCTTCCGAGAATACCACGACTGAACATATACACGCGTTAGTTCACCTAACGAAAGTTTGCGCTGTCCAAAGAAGAAGTAGCATTAATTTAAATTTCTGACTTATTGAAATAACACCACATGTTAGGAGAGACTCACCACAAGTTTGGTTGGATCGCCGATTTCTGAGGTTGAGGGCACACTCTTAATTCGTCTTAAGATCCGCCTTGAATTTCAGAGGATAACATACTACAAATCTTGCAATAGTGGCATTGGAATCGGTCAGTGGCACAAGGACCCCTGCTTGGTACCGCGCCTTCAGAGTTTTAGCATGTATGCCCTTTTTCCACAGAATGGGCCTAGAGTATTGAAGGGGATGGTCAGGCTGTCTACACAAATTTGAATTCGCATCCAAACAGGATAAATCATCTCTGACAAGAACTTGGGCAACCCAAACACCATCCACCAATACCGGTTCAGTCTCTACAATGCCGTGCTCATGTGGTTAAGTCCCCAAATACTCATAATTATGGCATTGCACACGTTATTCACGAGTCGAATGTCTAAAGACAAAGGAAACAACGCTAGTAAACGCAGACAATACAAGTTAAAGCACCTAGCCAAATAAGATCAAATGACTAACATCTGTACTCAGAGGAACCAAAACACGACCCGCAAATGCATTTTTTTCAACAATTGTGTCTCATTCCAATTTCGAAGTGAATCACAATCTCTAGAGGAAGAAACCTATCACTATTAAAACAGAATCCAAATAACATTTTAGTAAAATAACATTGTGTGAACTGGAAAAATATCTTCTAACGTGTCAGTTTGCTCAAACTCACTAGTAGTCAAGAAAGTCGAGAATGTCCTCAAGACACAAATGCACTAATCACAAATGCACAAATCCAGTGGGAGCCTTTCTTTTGAGAATCGGTATATTTGCATATTATGCCCTCTTTTCGGATGAATACAAAATCGAAAGACATGCAAAACTTTTCATTTATTGAATTTGTCGAATAGAATTTAATAATGGGTTGTTTGTTTCAACGAATTGAGAGAAGTCAATTTCAATAAATTGCACAGGCAAAACGTTTTAAGTTTTCATAATTGCGGTATTTCTATGACTACTTTAAAATAACAGGGTGGCCAATGAGAAGATGAAATTTTCAAATTCAACAAACTTTACCAACAACATCATTATAGCACTCTGATTCGATCAATCGCTTATTAAAACAATAGTAGATAAGTGAGCATTAATTCGGGACATCTTAGGATCATCTCTCTTTCCGTATTGTTTATATATAACAAATCTGTCACGTAGTTCAATTGACAATGGTCTACGGATATAGTCTAACAAAGATGAAATAAGGATTGCATCAAAGATAAGAACGTTGCCTAAATGGTTACGGTTTCGCCTTCTGCTGCTGCTCCTCCTCCGCCTCCTCCTCCTCCTCCTCCTCCTCAAGAAACACATTTATCTAAATGAAAATAACTAAAATTAATAATTTATTAAGATGCCTAATTTTCCCTAGAAATGACGACGGCCATCTTCCAACTGCTGCAGAGACTGAGGAGAAGGTGGAAAATTACAAACCAGTGCCACGTGTAGAGGCAGAGGTGGAACAGTCACTGCTGCTTCTTCTTCTTCTTCTGCTGCTGCTGGACACTGCTATTTCATGCATAATGAATAAAGATCAGGTGCTGCTAGCCTTCCCTTTTGCCACCCACCCCCACCCCACCCCACCCCAATCCTTCCTTGCTTAACCTCTCAATCCTCCCCCCCCTTTATGCTCAAACAATCGAGTTGGCAATGCTCGTACTTGCTGTCCCCTTCCTCCCAATTCCGAATAACTCTCTCCCCTCTCTCACCATTCACTGCATATGTCCTCCCCTACCCCCCCCCCTCCCCACCCTCCCCTGTAGGGTGTTCACGCAGCATGACTCCTCGTATATTAGCAGGCAGAAAATTATGCGATAATTTGATTAGAAAGGGCAGTGAATAATTTCCTAAGACTGTGATATCTTATTATAATTAATAAAAATATGATTTAACCAGGGTAGTAGATTATGGACACGAAGTTTTCAATAGACTGGGACAAAATTCAAAAATATTACGCAGAAACAAACGTAAACGTAAATTCCGGAACTCACAATTTTAGAGCAAGAGTTTGCAAGTTGAAACTTTTGTGCTTCATTTCTAACTCCCATCTCAAATTTCGACTAACAGGTTGCGACAAATTGCAGAGTTTATGGGTCATTCATGAGTAATTATTAATTTCGGCCATTCTATTTACTGGGGAATTCAACAGAAGCAAATAAACACCAAGAAATCAAAGAGACGTGCATAATCTGAATCCTCATTTAATCAGGTTATTGACTACAGACGAATCTAAACTAAGTTTTCGTAACCAGTTCTCAATTTGAGAAATCGGCCTGCCTTTTGAGCTTATTTGAATCATCTGCTTGTAGAGAGGGCAAGTTGATACCAATCACGATGCTGTTAATGAACCGAGTTCGACACACTTTATTCACTATGAAAATAAGCTATGCTGTGTTACATTTCTCTCTAGTTTAGAGTAGTAAATGGCTTTTAAAGCCTTCTAGCGAAACCACTTCCTCCCCTATTTTTTACCACACTATCAAAAGCCAGATCAGCTTTCTATCAGGCCAATTCCATTATGAATATTATTCCATTTAAAACAATCGCTATATGATAAGGATGGCAAAATTTGTTTAAGTCCATTTTAAGAATTGGTCTGATTTTTCTCGGTAAATCGTCTGAGCAATAAGTATTTTATATATTGTTTCGTAAGCGCCTTAACGCACGACTCTCGTAGAAAAAATCACCACTTAACTATTGACTGATGGGGTGTGAGATGGACTTACCTCCTCGTGGTTCACCCTGGGCAACGTATAATCATACGGCAAAAAGTCTATAAACTGGCAGTTGACTTCTGACTTCAAACTACCATCACCCCACTGTATGTCATATTCGACCCCTACTACAGTACTCATCTTACCCTTTCTGAGCCTTGGTGTCTGTCTGTTTCTTTTACATCTGTGAATCACTCTTCTGTTCTCCCTCTCGAATTCTTCTCACTTTGATGTTCCTCCCACCCCCCACCCCTCTGTGAAGCCCGAAGTCAACTATAGGGCTAATGATAACAATCAAAACGCCTGCCATTTATTATAAATTAATAAACTATTGACCGACAGAGTCAATACTTGGTCAATCTACTTTGATTACATTCAAAGCACAAAATAATTACTCAAACTTCAGGCTACATAATTTTTCCATGGAAGCGCTCAATGTACTTCATCTTCTGTCATCTTCCCTCTTTCAGCTAGCAATACTTGACTATTTGGATGAGCACGTTTTGCACCAACCCGCCTGTTGAGTGGGCCTGTTGAGCACTGACATCATACACCCTAAATCAGTTGACATGCATGTTAATCCCTGCGCCACAGCCATAAACGAAATGGACTCGGACATTAATAAGAAAATGATATTCTATTGCATTTAAAGTAAATATACTGGTGCAGATGATTGTTTATTTACATAAATCAGGAGTTAAGGAGAGAGGGTAGTCCAAAGTGGGATCATTGCACATGCGTGTTGCCATATACTCAAGAAGTAGAAAAAAGGCCTTGATAAAAGCAGGGGTAGGGAAATACAAAGGGCAACTCAATCCGCTTACAATCAGTTCACCTGATGTAGCAGTCCCACCGTGGAAAATTTCATTCTTTTCTGTTTCTGTCTCTGATTACAAAACCACACTCTCACAACATTTTTCTTGAGATTCAATTTCTCCGCAATTTGGGCTATCTTCTCACTAGAAGGCCGTGGTTGGATTCCAAAAAAGGCTTCCAGAGATCGTTTCTCTGGATCGGTTATTGAAGTGCGTTTTCGCTTTTTGTCATCCTCTTCGAGATCATAAGCACTTGGATTCTTTTGTCGTGCAGTCGCTTCTTGTTCAGCTTCATCTAACCAAGCTTGTAAGATAGGTTTCAAAGCCAACATATTGTTGTGACTGAGTGTGAGAGACTCGAACCGGCAAATTGTCGATTGAGAAAATGAGCCCACTCCTGCAAGATTAAGACGTCCAAGAGCTTTTCCAACGTCCGCTTGAGTAACTCCTAACTTTATCCTTCTTTGCTTAAACCGCTCTGCAAATGCTTCCAACTCCTGGGGGTCACAATCCACTGCTGGAACTGCCGCAGCCACAGATAATCGATGGGCTTCCGCTTTGTGACGGAAAACCACATCTCCAGCTGTTGAATACCTCGAAGGAGCGAAAAAGAAGTCCTTCGTATCTTGTACACCTGGGTAGCCTTGATAGACATTCGCTGCAATGGCACTTCCTGGCATTCGGTAGCTCCCATCTCCGTAAAATCGGTTCATTTCAAGTAATCTTGCATCATCATCACCCATCACTGTGCCGCCATTCCATTCTAGCTGGTTGATGACCGGAGGCCATAAACCAGAAGTGAGGTAGCGTGGTAAGGCTCGCATTGGATCAACCAGACACAAACCATTATGCAAATCACCTCCCCCCGATTCTGGATACACCGTATTTTGATGTGAAGTCGCTGTAGATGGCACACAACAGCCAGGACATGAAGGAGCATCAGGAGCTGAATTGTTAGCAGTCTGGGAAAATGTGACTTCCTCACTTATTTGAGGGGAAGAGGAGTTGCCTGTAGGTGCCACTGGGGCATCAAATTGTTGTTGTGGATAAAAGGCAGCTGGATTAGCAACTGGATTTGTGTTTGTGGTTGGATTTGCCTCAGTCCACTCTTGAAAATACTGTTGATGGTATCTATTTTGGTGGACTTGTTGTTGCTGAAATGCCACAACTGTTTTACTGGGAGAGTTGGACTGTGGAGGAGGGGTCTCAGACTTGGAAGCCTCACTTTGAGATCCATGAGCTGTTGGCCAGTTGGCATCATTACTGTAGGCTTCATTTGTAGGTTGTGAAACATCATTGGCATTTCGGGGATACCACTGCTGAACACTCCTGACCGCGTTTGTCTCCCAGTTGTTGAAATTTTGTTGTCGGTGTATCTGATGCGCACTTAGATCTTGTTGTTCAGAGAGTTTCGCCACATTTTCTCCTTCAAAAGTCCCGTTAGATTCAAATTTTAGATTCGCCGCAGTCTGATATCCTTGATATCCATGCCGGAAGACTTCTTCAACTTGTTTATTCGAATTTTCACTTCCTACTGTGTCCTCTACAGTTTGTACGAGTTTATAAAGTGGATTAGAAACTGATCGATAAATCTGATCAGCCAAGAATGAGTAACCCCGCATGAGATTTCCAGCCTGTTGCTGTTGATTCTGATTAGACTGATCGCTTGCTGAAGACTCAGAATAATTTTCGCGTTGAGGTGGGTACATCGATTGTTGTTGGGTAGGAACAGGGTTTTTCGGAAAACTATCAACTCTTGGAACGTGTAGCGGTCCTTCTGTGGCCATTCTTATCTTCTTCTTCTTTAGTCAAATTTCTTTGCACAAGACGACATTAATTGCACTAGAATAGACAAGTATTTGATCACTTCAGATAATAACAGTTCACTAATAATAACCAAGGAAAGTTACATTATTATTATTATTAAATCAATCAAACTAAAAACAGATATCATAAACCGATAGGAAATCACTTATCAATGATGCAGGAAAGGTTGTCGTTAAAATCTAACTAATTCAAAAATAAAATATGGATTTTAATAGTAAATTAGAAACATTTTATTTTAAAATCAATATTTTTACTTTTTAAAGTTAAAAGGACGGAAAATAACTTTTAAGGCTTGTTTTAATATCGTAGGTTCAAAAGTTAAATATCGCATCACATACCAGTTATTAATAAAGCGGCAGAAGATCCAAGGTAGCACAAAAGCGAATGTTTAATTCAGATGGTTGGAGTCTCGATGTACGAGGGAAAGATGAATCGGTAGTCTTAATGCTCTAACCACCTCCAAGAAGGTTTTAATAATGTACAAGACGACTTTAGAGTCCTTTATTAGCTATTCCGTACGTAGAATAGCGATAAATATTGGATATGCTCACGCGCACGGTGTGTACTCAAGCAGGACAGTACAACTGGCCAATAGAAGTGCCGCGCGTATTTTAGAGGTGAGTCGGTCGGCCACTTTGATTGGTTGAAAGTTTATTAGACATGGTAAAGCTCCCCATTCGACCAATAGCAATGTAAAGGGGGAATCAATAGGGCCAGGGTGAGAAAAGAAGGCTTGTGTTTATTCAGGCATGCTGCGAAGTGAAGGTGGTTAATTTTTGAACAGACTTACTTCGCTTATCTGGAAAGACCTACATTAATGTATGTATGTGCTATCAGCTGATGAGAAGTACAAATCAACTTTCTATTGACTAAAATACTACGCAGAATTTCAAAAGACACATTGGAATCAAGATACGATATTTCAAGTTATAAGTATTACGAATTGTAACAAGTTAGAGGAATAGAAAAGAATGACTAAATTATAAGGAATTCTTGAGAATCTTATCATCTTACTATGTATGGGGAACGTTTATATTAGCCAATGGCACTGGCTCATGTAAATCGAAAGAAATCAGTGGGAAAAACTCACAGAGAATTAATGAAGCTCTTCCCTCTAGACAAATAAGACATTTTTTATTACAGCAATAAAGAATGCCAAACACTATTCGTTTGAGGCAATTAGTGAAATCGATTAATTATTAATCACTGATTGGTATAAACTAATCCATTTTCCTTTATTAGATTGCACAACCCCAAGTAATTGCTATAATGAATTCATGTATGTGTAAAAATCATCACGTATTTTTCACCTTTAGGAGAAAATGAGTGTACATTTTATCCACCCAGAGTATTCTATCTGCGTGTACAAGCACGTTAGGTACAGCAAATATTGCGTCCACTGTCCCTCCTTTCGTATCCTTACCTCCCTCCCAACCTAAACTCCACACAACCACCTTCTCATTCTTCACCACTTCTGTCGCTACTGCTACTGCCTCAGCAGAAACACTCCTTGCACGCACATAACCTGATCAAAGATTCATTAGGTAATAATTATTTTGACCAAAGCATCTCCTGCTCCTCCCCTTCTTCGCCTCCTCCTATTCCTCAGGGGGGAATGAACACTGCATCTCACTCCTCCTCTCTCCCCCCCCCCACTCCCCCTTTACACGCGTGCTCATAGTATTCGTCCTGCTGCTGAAGCTGCCTTTTTTGTCATTGGTGCTCGCAACTGCACGTGCCGCACTGCTTAGCGTATGAAATATTAATGCGGCTTGGGGATTGAAGGAGTGAGATGCAGAGATGGTATACACACGTAGAAAATGGGATGTGGGGGTGGGGGTGTTGGGGGGAGGGGTCGTAAGAGGGGAGCTGGAGACTGAAGATGAGTGCTAAAACTGCTGCCAACGCTGTTGGTGAGCAGTGAAGACCGCTTGTCTGGAAACAAATCACGCAAGTTGTCTCCGGAGAACAACTTTTCGCTGAGAAGGTGAGAACAACTCAGTGTGCAGTTATTTACTAATTACACTTATATTATCTCCATTGGTTAATTAGAACTATTAACGCAGGTAAGTAACTACCTCCTATAGCTTAAACAGAATGACGAAGTGCATTTTCTTGTTGAATAATACTTGTTTACTAATTTAAAGTAAAATTGTTATCACTGATATATCACAACTTATGAAGTGTAAATATTGGCTAAGCGATAGTTAAAGCCATTTGTGTAAAATTCTGAGCTCCAGAATGATCTAAAAATGTGGATCTAGTCCAAATAAAATACAGAAATTTATCGTTTAAACTCAAAAGATTTTATATTTAATAAATTAGTGAGTACAACTTTTTGGCTTAAAATTACCTATTTTGGAGGTAAATGTTGAACCCCATAAGGAACGGTTTTAAAGATCAGTAAATCTTTCGTAGTACTTAGTGATTGGAAGCAATAATTTGGTGTTTTCAAACAAGGAAAACCATGATCAATGACTACTATTTCTTTCCTCGAGAGAAATAATGAGTCCCTTTGAAGTTCATGCGTGTATATTTTGTACTTTGACTAGTTTTAGGAATGATTAAAAACATAAGATGATTGATAAAATCCGAATGAATGAACTATATTAAAACACCTATTAGAATACAATTAAATAGATTTGTTACATGAATTAACACTAGGAATGAATAGAATATAGAAGAATCAATATTCATTTAGAGGATGTGATTGAAGATAAAATTTGTGAACAAAGTAGTTGATCTTGCACAGTGACTCAGTCTTCATAGATTGCACTGCCACATTCGTCAAAATTAAGCAGATAAGGTTTGAGTCATACAACAGGTGTTTGAAAAATTTTGTAAAAAAGTTATTGAGAAGAGTAAAACAAGGAATGACTGTCTGGGCAAGCTGGGAGAAGAACGCCCCGAACGTTCATCTCAAAGGGCGGATACGTAATCGAGCGCCGAGGGTATCACATTTGCTAGCTCAAAGTACCTCTTTAAGCAAGTAAAGCAGGAGTTTGACAAGTTAAATGTTACAGATTTAATGGTAATCGTCACTTATCCAGTAAACGAAATCACAAGCCACACTAATTAAATGAATCGATTAGATAATTGACGGAACCTAGATTTTTCAACCGACAAACAACAGGATAAGGCTTCTTTTCCCTGAATGTGCTGTAAAATCGACTTCGTTCTATTGTCTTCGAAATGGTAAAATGAAAATGATGGCGGAACTCTCAATTGAAAGTTTTCATCAATCAATCGTAGATAAACTCCCTCAGTGGCACTTGTAATCGGCATTTCGTCTTCATTCACTTATCACTTCTAAATATTATAACAAAAGGGGAATAAAAAAGCAATAATCTGTAGACAACTGGTGAAGTAGCGACCTCGTATCCTAGAATTTTCACAAAACATTGGAGTATGGCTTGTGAAGGACAAAACCCGACGTCGATTCGCTTCGAGTTGTGAAAAATCAATTCAAAATAATTTCTTCATGGTATTCATTGGTGGCTGCATTTCAATGAGCAAATGGTTTTACATGCCGTTCTCGCTGGAGGTATTCAAAAAACTTATAAACGGCTTCAAGGGTGAATTTCGAATGAAATAATCGACAGAAAAATCCAATTTTTGCAATTCCTAAGTGTAGGGGGAGAGAGAGAGTGCAGTAAGGGTTGTATGAACGTGTGCATTGCCATGAATCGAGTAACTCCTTTCATGCGTGTAGAAATGTGAACGTCTGTCTTCTTTTGCATAATTCAAACGTTAGAGAGCGTTATCGCAATTGGCCATTCCTGCAAGTTCTTCTTTGCTCTCTCTCTCTCAAAGACGACCAACTCGCTTCAAAACATTGGATTCTTTGTAGGAGAAAAACGTTGGCATTACAAAATGATTTCTAAAACAGATATAGGGTATTTACGTTGCAAAAAAATATGTATTTCAATATAAGAAAATCGCTTCTTTGGCCAGATGAATGAGCTGTAGCTCTAGAATTGGCAATGGTGTCACTTTTCAGTCGCCAGCATTTATTTAATTTAAAGATGTTAAAACAGAGTTGTAAATATATTTCCTAAACAGACTAGTAGTCCTCAGTCCCGTCTACAAACATTCATATTAGGTAATATCAACTTAGTTGCTCTTTGTTAACCGAAGTGGGACTTACGGCATAGCACAATCGGACTCTGAATTTAATTAATTGGTCAATAAAGTCTACATTTCGCGGACATGAGTTCACTCAAGAACCCGTGATGTACTGATGTGGTTTCCAATCAATCAGCTCCTGTTTGCCAACTAACTAATCTTTGTGTGCTTTCCATAATTTCGTCTCCTCTCCCAAAGTTAGACATGGTTTCGTCCTACTTAACTTCAACTACCTCGAATCCAAGACCTGGGGGTCAAATCCTAACTCTTGAACACGTCACTACGAAGTTTTACTTGTTTCCTTACCTGAAAACTGCAAATCTTTGCGTCGTACAAGTCTTCACGCATGAATAGTTGCATTATCATTCTTGTGTGATCAGATTTGGTAACACTGAGTGAAGGTATAATATCTTAGAATCATATTTAAAACTATAACTTCACTGCCTGCACCAGACAATAGAAGTAAAGTTGGTGGTCAAGCAATCATCCTCAGGATTTTGAGAAAAATTCGATTTCTCCTGGTATCTAATAAAAAATTGTCTAGTTCGTTAGATGTATGACAAAGAAATGGCAGATTACCTGCGACCTTCATCCAGATAAGCCCATTTAACTTAAACATCAATCAATCAGTCGAAATTAACTCCATAAGTGCCTCGAATTGAAGTGAAATCTTTACTTTATTTCACAAAATTAATCTTCTTACCCTACCAATGGATTTTGCCATTGAAATTATTGTGGATAAGTCAAGACCTATTCGTGTAGCAATCGCCTACAACTCCTGTGAATGAAATATAGAACGTCATTGTGCCGAACTCACTTCTGACGGGATCACTAACCGATCATTCTCGTTGACAACTTTGACAAATTTGATGTATTACTATACTTAGATATGTTATAGTCCATTATACACTTAAGACAAATGTATCAATACGAAACTAGCAATGAATTAGAGTTATTTTGCTCCAAGCATTGTGATTCAAATACTCAAAAACTGTCCTCCGTGTTAGATCAAACACAACACAATTTAACCAAATAAATACAATTTTATTATTTGAATGACGATTTCTAACAGGAAATTTCAATATAACATTTGCAGTATATTTTATAAGAAAAGCGTGTAACAAATATGACAAAACACGCAAAGACTAGGGAATAAAGATGGTGCAGTTTTCACTGGTGGCAAAGGCGTTAAGATTAATGGGATCCGAAGCACTAGCTTCTGGAACCCAAAAGAAGGTTCCATTCTTCCGTAGGCAAGCAATTCCAAACAAGTCTGAGAGAGGAATGCACAATTTGAGAACTAGACCCGCTATGAATATTAGTAGCATCCCAGCTGTAAAGAGACCTCTTGAGACAATGACACACCATACAGACTGCTCCTTCTCGGATGTTGATCCTGCCACCTGAGTCCGTTCGACCAGATTTGAATCTGTTGGACAAGAATAAAAGGTGCCGAAACAAAACAACATGAATCACGTATATGCATAAACAGCAATTACCGAAACTAGTCTTCTTAACTGTGCTTTCTTCCTCACTTGAAATACCTGAAATTTCAATGCTATCAAAGCTATCAGTTTGAGGTATTTGCTTTTTTGTTCGCTTCGCCGCCTTGAAAGAAAAAAAACGACATAAGAGAAATTAATAAATTGGAAATGGTGATGTAATTTAGTAGGCTATGGAATATTCAATTATATTTGAAACGTCCCATTCGATAATAAAATCGGTGACTTGATCAAAGAAACGAAAAATCAACGAAATTAAATCACATGACTTTACCAGTTCGATTTGTTTATGCCAGTTGGTTCGTAGGAGCAAACTTAGGTAAACAATTGAGATCAGGATAAGTCCAGTCATAGAGCCGATCCATAGACCTAGGGAAGTAACGTTAAGTTCATCTTTAGATTCAAATATGTTTAGAGCACCTGCCAATAGTTAATTAACAATAATAATGTTAATTACGTGCTATTTTGGTTGGAATAAACTTGTTGTATGCTTATTCGTTTCACACCAGTCTATTTTCCGTCGTCATTAACAGATTCAATTATATTACAAGATTTAATTTAAATAAATAAAAAATGCTAAGAAACAATTTAAATGGAGAATACTCCCATCAATTAATGACTAAATCAAATCGAGTAAATGCGATTTATTTTCAAAAAGTGAGAAAATTTGTCATTTTTTAAGAGAGCAAAGACTTCATTGAAATAACAAGCTTTATAAAATGCATAAAACCTTTAGCAGAAACATGGATCCTATTTGCTAGCCAACTTTAACTGGAAATTTACAGTCTCCAAAACGCATGGGTACCACGGTCTGAATTAAGCATCCTCTTTGTTATCATCTGTGAGCTGTTACCTGTGAGCTTGAGGTTTGACTTTAGAAGAAGTGTGAATCCCAACGGCGCAGAAATAATATAGAGGCACACGAAAATGACCAAAGCGCCCACGGGCTGCAAACCAGATCCTCGTATTGCTCCGCCCATAACACCCTGAAATTTAAATGGATTTCCAGTATTCCTGACAAAAATACATTTAAACTAACTCTACTTACCACGGCCCCTTCGAATACGAGGAAGACACAAAACAGGGGCATGCACTGAGCAGCAATGGCGATAACACTTCTACAAATATACAGATTAGCGAAATACTCGTTACTATCAACTCATAAGTAGCGCTCTATAATGATAAGTGAACGCACGGATCTGAGGTGAATATCTTCGAAACCTGCCAACGAAGAGCTAGCAATAGAACAGCAGCTAAAGACATACCAGTGCCTAGAGAAACAAAAAATGAATATTGATGGAATGAATAATAATTGGAATTGGAAATAGGGATAAGAGGAGGCATTCCTACAAGTAAGGAACAATCCAGCTAAAATGGCCACAATCGGGACATCGGCTTCACCTGAGCCCAGACTCTGGCCGACAATTATGCTGCAAGCAATGGCCAGACCGACAGAAAACTAAAGAGGTGTTCATTTAGTTGTTAGTAATTCTCTCAGTTAAATTCGTGGCATATTATAGTGATCACTAACCAGATTGTAGAACGCTTGATTGAGGTTTATTAGAAGTGTTTGTGCTGCCAATTCCGATACTCCGACAGTACCTTAATGAACAAATAAAATTTTAGTACACTACAGCACAAAATTTTTTTAAAAAGCGACAGGGTTCTTTACCAACAAGAATCAGGCCGATTTCGAAATACCACCATTTCAGAGCAATCATAGCAAGACCTGGAATTCCAAGTTTCAACCAGCTACCCCAATCATACCACATTGCGTGGCTGTATCCTAAAATTGAAATACTGAGTAATGTGGAATAGAAAAAATATAAGAAGTATTTCATATATTTTTCTTAAAGATAACACCAATAGCAAATTGGGTTGGGATGAGCTAGGAGGGAATTAAATATCGATTTTGGATATCGTGAACACAATCTAATACACATCTTCGTGGTTTCAAATTCATCAGTTTTAAGCTGATTTTTTTTGTCAGACAATCTGATTCAAACTCTTTTTTATACTTGGTTCATTGGGAATTTTCTGTAGTTGTAGGGCCTAAAGTGACATAACTATACTACTTAGAAATTTAAACGAACATAAATGAGTAGGCATTTCAAAGAAGTAATGAACAGTAATGAACACAAATGCGGTCCAAATGCTCTCATTAAATATTTATCAAACGCCATATTGAAAATTGTTCATCCCCCTGTCAAGTTCGTATTTTGACAAAAACATTGTCATATTGGTTTCATTTGGTCAAATATTACTGAATTTCAACCAGGGAAGATACATCTGATTTCGATTTAAGCCGAGTACAGTACTTACCATTCCAAGTAGCCTGGTAAAGTTTAGAGAAGTAGAGATAGGAAATCATCAGGATTGTTGCACAGAGATAGCTCACCGACTGGGCGATAGCAGAGCCCCTACAGACAATCAAATAAAAGATCAAGAAATTATCGAGACGAAGCTCTTCAGAGATTTGTATAATATTCCCTTTTATTTTAACGCAGTAAAACGAAATTTCATTGACCCAAGGAAAACCCTATAGAAATAGACATCTGGGATTCGAAAATAAAACAAATTATAAGACTTGAAATCGATAGAAAATTTGTTTAATTTATCACGCCCAATTCACTCTGAAAAATTTGATTATTTAATATCATAAAATCATAAATAATTTACTTGATTCCAACTTCCAGCGGGAAGAGAAGAAGGTAGTGCAGTAAAGCGTTCAAAATGTTCACAGTTGCCCAGATGACTAGAGGTGGTAGCATCTTATTCTGAGATTGAATGTATTTCTCCATAACGCTGACTCCTGATGCAAACTATTGGAGAAGAAGAGCAAGAACTAATAAGCAGGATACAATCAAAATCCAGTTCCCTTCATATCTCAATGTTGGTAAGCTACTGATGATTCCGAGGCTCAAAACACCTTGAATCGATTAGTTAATGTGTACGTTGTCAATATCTGTGTAGTCTGTGCCGACTTTTGGAACATTCGTAGCCTCTTCTGCATGCTGAAAATTCGACTTCGACATTCCACATCTTAAGGCGCAATTTACAAGCAGCTTAGTGTCCCACAATTAAAGGGGACTTAGAAAATGCAAAAAAGGAACATTCTAATTTATTTCCATGAACTTGGTTACGCAAACACCTATGTGGATTGCAACTATTTACTTGAGCAAATGATAAGGAAATTAAAAGCATACAACTTACAAATATTGCAGGTATCATGTAGACTAGATACTCGGCTGACATTCTGCAATACAAAGAATGAACACATATAAACCCTATACGCATAGAAAGCGTTGGAAAACTCTTCTACTAGCATAAGATAGAAAACATTTGCCTGAACAATTTATATGCATCCAGCTACAACTACAAAAGAGATCCTTCGTACGATTAGATAACTGAAAAGAGACAAAGTGGAACGGATCAGCACTCAATAGCCATGAGCAATAGAGTGGAAGAGTTGAGAAGCTTTCGCTTTAGGAAGCAACGAGTCATTCTCGTGGCTAATAATTCAGTCTTATTCCACAGAATTCTACGCTTTTCATTCCAATTTATAAAAATATGCATCATGGTGCCAGTATTTTTATTCTGCCAATGAGAAGAATTTATCATCGCCTCACCTAATAAGTTAGCCAATTATCGTTTAAAGTAGTAAAGTTATTATGCCTGCATTCTAAAATTAAAAAATGGGTATTCCTAAACTTACTTTGCAATCCGCGGATTAATTTTAATTGCCAGAAGAAGCGGTTCAATACTCAGAAAGATACCCCAACAACAGACGCAGCATATCGACGTGATGTAGATTGCTGATAAAACATAAAAATCGTATTTTTTGAAGCTAAAACACACTAAAAAATTACGACTCTGGTCGTAGAAGGTAGCCCACCTTTTTGAAGTTCAATTCCCATTCGATATCTATTACCGCTACCGAATGTCTACAAAAAAAATGGAGAGATAAGCAAAGTGGAAGCACAAATTCTCCTGAGTTAATCTAAATACATGACGCAGATTTAGCAAAAATAGCTGTCTACTGAAAGAGCAGCTTTGGCGCCATAAAGGGTAGTGTGAAGAACCAAAACTTTTTGTTCAACTTTTCTCTACCTCTTCATTGAACTAGTGCTTGATACGCGTCAGTATCAACGGGAGTTGGTGAAGAACTAATTGTTTACTTTTGTGTTTTCATCGAAAATCAGCACAGAACGGTCTAGCGCCCCCTGGAATGGTTTATAACTAGGATATGTATTTGCAGTGCCTGGTGGCAGAGCGCTTAGCTTGTAAACACCGTCATGCTGACGCAAAGTCTCCGTGACCCCTGACAATACACACGTATACATTGTCATGACCAAAGTAAACTACAAAAAAATTGATAAATTTCATTTCCATTTTGAAAACGTAAATAGTCCTATAACTTATTCTAAGCCTCTATTGTTACGCATAAGTAAATCTACAAAGACTAAGACAATAGGACAAAGTCATTGCCTGCGAGAAGACAGTGATGCACGTGGAGAGAAGACCATGCATGACAGAGAAGCCAGCGACATTGAAGATAGACAGGGCCAGTCCGACGGCTGCAAGCTCATTTTCCCCAAGTCGACCCACGAATATCACACAGGCTATCGACATCGTTGCCGTCAACATACCCGTCAGGGTCTAAATTCAATGAGACTAAGTTTAATGTAACGTATATAAAACTTCCACAATGCTCCCACCCCCACTCCCATCAAAACAATTTACTAATCTATCAATGACCATTCACATGAAGCTATCTTCATGTAATTGATCAATTGAGTCAAACTTGCGCTAAGCCCAGTTTCGTACCACAATTGTACTGTGTTCTCGCATACACAAAAGACTGAATGGCTAAAGCGAGACGAGTAAGTTGTTGCCATATTTTCAAAGTATTTTCAACCCAAATTGCCACCCAATAGGACTTTCTGTAATGGAAACAAACCAATAACTAGTCAAAAGTGTCTTGACATCAGTGACATAAAGAAGACCCCCATTCTTTTGCCTCTCTTTAATGGATTTCAACAGTTTTCCGATAGCGTGAACCACATCAGCTGTGGCTCAACGCGACATGAGTTCCAATACCGCCCGTTAATGATAAATGACACGCCTTTCTCTTCTGCATAGTCTCATATTTCCAGTTTGCATGCTTAGTGGCGGTGTAAATATACAAGAATGAATAACAAATGGCGTTCAGTAATGTGCAGTTGCGTATTTACAACGCTATTGGGTGGGAAATGAAAATGAGTTTTTGAGAGAAAGTCACATAATCAGTGGTCTTGTGGAATAAAGTACTTATTAAAGCGAAAAAAGTCTGAAACATTGCTTGAATCCAATCGACAAAGGGGGGGAGGGCACAGTCCTGCGTGTTCTACTGGTTCTGCCTTCCAGTGCACAACTAGACGAAACCTTGTTAATCTAAGAACCTAGATAATTTACCTTTAAAAAATGGCCTTTTTAATTGAATGAAATTGTGAGAAATATTCGAACCAGCGTCCCAATTACTAATGGTAGACAGTTATTTTAAAACGTAAAATGATCGATTACCCCAATTCCAAAATATATCTGATGGTCCTGGAATTAAAGTTCAAATTCCAAAATGGTAGAGCATCGATTTTGACTAACTTAATAAACGTTAGAAAATAGCATTAAGTTGTTCCTTCCAACATGGCTAACTCAATCTCTTTTGAGATCTCATCTAGAAACGTACGAAGTTTTAATATAGTCCTGCGTATTCGTTTACGTAAGAAGAGATTGATCCAGCGTTGGCTGGTTCCTATAAAACAGTAAGAAGATAGCAAAAAATAGATCATGACTAGCCTTGAATTCTACGACTGACCTAGGACAAGATATCTGAGGGGGAAATTGACAAATTTTAACTGGCACATTTCCAATCACGGTTGAACTTATTGAAAATGAGTCACTATGACATGAAAGCAGTCTTTTTCAAAAATATCGGACCACATATTGGCTGCTAAAATACTCTCTCGTGTTCCTTTCTCAAGGGGAAGAAGTGGAGGGGCGGGGGGGGGGGGTCCTTCTTCCGCCACGGCTGACTACTAATACAACTCCCCTCCCCTCCCCCCATCCCCAAATAATAACCAGCCCTCATTAATCATTGTAAGTTCTAAGGTACAACTCGACTGAATTAACTTGCTTTAGCTACCTTCCGTTGTGAGTAATCGTTGAAATTACTAATAATTTCTCTATTGATCGTAAACCTCACACCGAAATGCTCCCTTTCTTCTAATAGCCGCTAACAGTTGGCATTGTACATTCTCACTGATAATAGAATGTTATTACTGTTCTCGGAATTCATGAAACAAAAAACATAAATTACAATTAGATTTTGGTACGTCAAGGTTTGGCATAGAGCATTGTAGATCAATGCTGATCTGGATCTATCTTAAAATATTATCTCACCAAAAGGCCAAACTACTATTAAACAGTCCCATAAATAGCTGGAAAGACATTTATTAGATTTCAATCCATGGTAAGAGGAGATTGGATCTTCGATAAAGAAAATTTTATTCAAATGAAAAACCAGCCGACGACGTAACAGTGGTATTGAAGATTCTTACTTGAAAGGATGTCAAAGGTAACCTATTTACTAATATAGACATGAGCAAGATAGTTATTCGCACTGAAAACACCAAGGAATAGCTCGGCTCTGATCTTAATTCAGAAAAGGCCGTAGATGTAATGCGTATAAGAGGAGCGATTTCATCCTTAAAGATACAAAGCACAAATGCAAAAAATGGAATAACTTAGGAAATGAATATTGAATTGTATTTCTCATCGATACTCGAACATACTCAGACGCAAGGAATTGTGTGATACAACTAAACTTACGATTGGGACTGCAAAAGTGCAAAGTTTTTTCATTTCCCGAAAAAATAAGCCAGAGACGAGTAAACTGTCGCAACATTTTCTACTTGACCGAGAAGATTCTAAGCCCTCCATTGTTTAGCAGTCAGAAGCGTCTTCGGAATGGGATATATGAACGGCAGATTGGAGCAACCTAACCGAGCTCGCAGCCACTGCGCCTAGACAGTAAGTGAGGCCGGCTATGCTGATGTGGTTTGTTATATGGTCTCGTAGCCTATGATCACCCAAGACTAGGTAAACATTGTAGGCGTCTCATTGGCCATCATTTAAATAAAAAGTTGGAGGTCTGTGGAGCGCACAACGCTGTCATCGCTGAACAAAGGAATCTCATACGCACTCAAACAGGCTAGAAGGTGCGTTCGTGCTACTTAGCATAGGGAGTAAGTGCGGCGTGAGCACGGAGACCACCCAGGTAACTGACAATTAATAGTCCTTGTTTAGTTTAGCAAACCCTCCACTGTGTCATAATGACTAAGTTCCTGTCTGTATTAAAATCCGATATAAGCATATTCAGCAAGTCTATTTCTTCTATAGTTTTAGGTACTTTATCAAGTCCTGGAAGCCTTTAAAAATAAGGAGAACGAGTCATAGGATTGCTGAACATGGGTAGTCAGAACACATTAGTGTAGCAATCCGACAGAGATTTGCTGGGATAAATACCATTTCTGTTTAAACACAAAATTAGTGATGATTTGGGCTTTTAGTATAATGGTTTCAACCAACTCATTGTTGGTGTCCGGACGTTGAACTCACCGGCAAATTCATGGTTATTGCAATCATGCCAATTGATTCTTAATTGAACATTCTGCCTTGAAATTTTACGTCTTTCTAAATTAGAAATTACCCTACTCATGCAATTGTTTTAATTAGCTTAACATAAGCGCAGTTATATTTTAAATTGAGGTGTGCGATAGACTTGCCTCCACGTGGTGCACCCTGGGCAACGTATACCCATACGGCAAAAAAGTCTATAAACAGGCAGTTGACTTTTGACTTCAAACTTTCACAGTACTCAGTTCACCTTTTTTCTACCTATGTGTCTGTCTCTCTTACATTTTTGAATCACTCTTCTCTTCCCCACCCCTCTTGACTTTTTTCCCTTTGATGTTCCTCCTCCTCTCTGTGAAGCCTGAAGCCAACTAATGGGCTAATGATAACTATCAAAAGGCCTGCCATCTGCTATAAATAAATAAATATTTTTAATTTGATTTTTAAAGTATGACAACTTTTTACTATGTCATTTTAAAGAAGTAAGCTGAAAGTTAACAGAAAAAAGACAAGTTCCCCTCCGGTATTTTCGCTTGAAGGTTTGTGACCTTTCGAGTGTATTATTAAAAGTTACAAAAAAATGTATACAAGCTGGCAAGCCCTCATGAATTAAGGAGTAGAATCTACTATTAAGTCACTTAGGTGTTATTTTTAAGTTCTGAAACTTGTGGCTGATTTATGACGGAAAATTTATTAATTATTTATTGATTCGCTACCATTTAGTCAATCAAAATCCCCCTCCTCATTGAGATAATTAGTTAAAAATCAATAATTCCGGTCACTTTAACCAGTAGAAGGGCAAGTATGACTTTTTTATTTTAATCAATCCACAAATACATAACATTAAATATATATCCACTACGGTGTTGAAGGGCTAAAACTGGTCTTGAATTGAGGGAGAGACACTCCCGCGCAACTGTTCCAATTCTTCACAGAGGGTCTCCAGTTCAGATTTTTGAAGTTGAGTAAGCGTCTCTAAATTTACCTTCCGAAGAAGCGACTTATAACAGATTTCCGCTCTCAGAACGTCGCCAGTAGCATGAGCTAAAGAGGATAATGGGGCATTTCAAAATCATAAATTATAACTGTCACGGTCGATTTTAAAAGGATCCATCGGATGACCTCTACTGAACTCTTTAAGGAGAAGTGAATAAATTGCGATAGCAGTGCCATCCTTGTATGACTAATAAGATCTGAAAATCATAGAAGGGCCGCATTCTAACACCTGAACTTTGAATCATCAGGACATGACAAAGCAAACAAGAAAATGAGATAAAGGTTGCTAGCTGAAATCCTGTTTCTACCCAAGCCATCAATTATTGGACTATTCTACTACGTTTGTACCTCCTAATGGCTGTTAGAAGATAGAAATGAATAAAAGTCACTTAATCAACCAGTCAATTAAATCGATCGGAAAATAGATACTAACTTTCACCGACATGAACTTACACAGAATACCAGGGATCAATTTCTGAAAAATAGACATTGAAATATTATAAATCGCCAAGCAATTTGTACTTCTTAAGAGAAAGTGAAAATAGTAATGCTTTTAGAAAATAACAGAGGCTATGCGATATTCCTCCATTTCGAAGTCTCCTTCCATCACATACACGCCATTTTTGGTACTTCGAGCGTTCGATATAATATCTCACTAATTAAACGTGTAAAGGTTTTTTGTCTTGACATAGGTAATATTAATGAAATAACTGCCATTCCATGGATAAAAATAAAAATTTCAAACTATTAGGTGGGCAACTAAGTCATTGCCGTTTTTGTTGACAGATTCACTCTATACTTTCTTTTGTTTTGTTAACGTGGCCAGAGCATCTAACCTATTTTTTTTTCTTACTGTATGGGCTTCTAGGTTAATTAGTAAAAAAATTTTTTTGTTTACTTCTTTAGTTTTGTTTTTATCCCAATTTAAAAATGAAAGAACAGGACGTGCACTTCTGACACATTTTATTGTATTACTTCCGAAAAGGCAAGAACGCATCGCAAGCACAAAAGAAGTTATGTGCCGTATATGGAGATGAAGCCTTAAAAGAAAGGCAGTGTCGAAATTGGTTTGAAAGATTTCGTTCCGGTGATTTTTCACCGAAAAATTCACAACGATCTGGCCGCCCAGTCGAAGTGGATGAAACCCATATCAAGGCCATTATCGATTCAAATCGTCACAGCACAACACGAGATATTGCAGAGAAGCTCAATGTGTCGCATACATGCATTGAAAAAAAATGAAAAACCCTTGGTTATGTCAAGAAACTTGATTTATGGATCCCTCACCAGTTAAAGGAAATTCATTTGACGCAACGGATTAGCATCTGTGATTCGCCGCTACTGAAACGCAATGAGAATGATTCATTTCTGAAGAACCTAGTTACTGGCGGCGAAAAGTGGATAGTTTATAACAATGTTACTCGCAAGAGATCATGGGTGAAGCAAGATCAACCAGCCCAAACAGTATCAAAAGCAGAGATTCACCAAGAAAGGATTATGCTGTCAGTGTGGTGGGATCACAAAGGAATTTCGTATTTTGAACTCATGCCGCAGAACCAAACGATGATGTCGGATCACACCTAATTCAGTTTTTTAATAGCAAAGACCAGACATTTTACGAACGGGGAATTTGTACTCTGCCAGAAGGATGGAAAAAGGTCATCGACAAGAACGGCCAATATCTAATTGAATAAAGTTATATTTTTAAGCAAAAATTGCGAATTTGCCTTCTTATTTGAAATCGGCAATGACTTAGTTGCCCACCTAATATATAAATTCTACTAACAGGCCTATATGTAAGGTATAATCCCTTCGAAGTATTATGGAGGAAAGTATAATCGTGGAGGCGGGGAAATCAGTTGTTAATAAAGTGATAGCTGCTATTGACAGAATGAGTGCTGATAAACAATCCGACTGTGATTTGACCTCCAACATTCAACGCGGTTAATCGGTGTCAACCAATAGATAAAGCGCCTTCCTTTCATCCATTCACTAAATTTTGACTAACACTGGTCCAGCCATTATTTCATAAATCTTTTGGCGATGTATGTGATTCAATAACGGCTTTTATACAACTTCTATCAAAATGCTAGCAAATGGTAAGCCAATTAATTTTATATACGTTATCAAGCCTTGTTTAGGTCAGAAGGCAGAAGTGGGTGATGAAAAGGAAGTAACTAATATTTGCAAAAAATGTCTCAAAACTCAATATGATTTACGACATGTGAATTGGTGAGGAGCCATTTTAATAAATGACTTCAGTGTAGAGGGCATAGTTACTCTTTATTATTTATAGAGAACTTACGCGTCTGCTCATATATGCTCCTAACTCGATTCACATCCACATTCATTTGCTCCAAATCAAGGACCAACTTCTCATTTTCCTTCTTTATTTTCTTTGCCTGTTTCTCGCTATAATATCTTATCTTTTCTTCTATCTTGGCCATATTCTTATTGTGATTCTAAACGGTATCAGGTAAAGCAGAACGCTGAACATTGTTACTTACAACTTTCAGTTGGGCATAGGTACGCTCCGAATCCTTCATCTCCTCTGCAATCATGCTGTCGTAATTTGAACTACGGAGATACTGTCAAAAAATGGAAATGTATGAAAATACATTCAGAAGAGATTAAAGCAGAAATTTACGCGTTGAATTTCTCGAGAGATGGTAAAGTTAGTTATCTCCTTCTGTTTTTCTAAAAGGTCTTCATAACGCATCAGCATCTCCCGCAGGTCCCTTAAATTAATGAGCGATAAATATTGGTTGAATTAGCCCTACCATTCTAACATCTTGAACCGTCTTTTGTAGGCTTTGATGAGCTCCATATGGTCAATCTTCTCATTGCTCAATTGAACTACTCGAACATTAAGATCCTCAATTTGCTTCCGATTGATAAATAGACAGCTATTGAAATCTTCAACAAGAGCTCCGGGTTCAACACAAACCTCATCTTGACCTTGTGGCATGATAATGCTAATGACAACGTTGGTCATTGCTTTGTAGGTCTTGAGTTTCAGTTCACTTAGAGCCTTTTCAATTTCATTTAATTCTGCTACAGCATCTTCTATCTCCTGTTCTATGCGCTTAAGAGAAACAAAGAAGACGTTTTTAACGCTGAGCATAACTTCAATGTGGCAACAAATTGTCAGGTCATATAGATGATCGCTTACTTCGAAATGGTATAAAAATCTACCCTCTCAAAATATCATTTTAAATCGTTACCATTTCCATCTCATTTGTTTCCTTGTAATTCACAACTGTTTGCATTTGTTTAGATAATTGTTATGAAAGTATATTTTAGGCCATAAGTCAATTCTAGATGGCTACACACCGTAAACTAGTCATTAACCAATCTCAAAACACTTTAATAAATAGGTATTTCTAATTTGAAGATTTCTTTGTCTGCTTTAATCAAATATATTCCAAACCTCATTGCTTTTCAACTTATGTGCTTTACTCTTGTATTATGTGATCGTTTTGACCTACAAGCAATGTCTTGGTAATGGAGAAGATATAGTTTGAATGATTTGTCGAAAAATTCGACAAAATTTCTATCTGCACCTCTGAACGCTTAAGTGCAAGCATTTATAAGCATTGTTTACAATTCCTTTCGAATTGTAAATCTGGAACATAATTGATGATCCGAGTTATTGGACAGGGTGACTAAATATCAGAACGGCAACTATTTCTGGCATGTTTACAAACCTAAAAGGGACAATATATTACTATATTTCTTTCATGAAGTTTTTTATCTTATGCAAATTTTATGCAACATTTTCAATTTATGCAAATTCTGCAAAATTGTGTACTTTGAAATTTTACTTGTAAATTGTCCTTTTTGTATTTTTTGAATTTACTTATGAAAAGGGATCAAAATTAGTAAAAACACATTGTATTATGAACTAATAATTAAATATTCCACAGTTCTCTTATTTGGTTATGTTCAGAACCTACCTGAAGGAAATCCTTGGCGATTTCGAGCTTATAATCTGTCATTTTCAGTTCCATTTCTTTCGAGGCCTTCTTCATACGAGCTTTGTAAAGTCGGTTCCAAATTGCAGGACTAATGTTATATTCGGGCAACTTGTTGGCCTCATCAAATTCATTCAATGCCCTTTGCATGGCCGCCCATTCGGCTTCTAATGATCGGTTTTGGATCACTGCTTGCTTGTAGGGGTACGCAGACTCCGGAGAGCTGATGGTTTTACCCATTTCATTTACCTCATCACCCAATTGGATATCCAAATTCCTAAAACATCAAATTCAAAGTAAAAGATGTCTCAAGTACGCATAAGCCTGTTTGCCTCAAGTGTCACTCCTTTTATCATACTTCGTCCTGTTTCATACGCACCCCTTTGGAAGTGTATGGCAAGCTCCTCAATCCCTAATTTTGGGCACCCACTGTCACTCTCCAACCCTCAACTCATTTCTAATGATTCAACGAAATTCACTTGACCCGTAAGGGGAGAGCTCTAAACCAACCTCGATCACATTTTTATTTTCGATTTTCTGCTGAGATTAATGACATTTTACCCAGGACTTACTTAGGACGTCTTCTGAAAGCCTTGAGGAGAATGTCATAAAGCTGTCCATGAACGTCGTGGAAGTCTTTACGGAAATTTTTTTCCAACATGTGATCTTCCACATTTATCAACTCCATATTTTCTTGAAGTCCTTCAATCAAGTTCTTGGTCGTTTGGATGATATTGTGCAACTGCAAGTAAAAAACATTTATCATTGGAAAAATGTCGCACTTTTGAAATGAGCACTATATGTTCAAATTCTGAGTTCATACCTTTTCGATCCTCTGTTTAAGGTCATCCTTCCTCTGTCCATAATACTTTTCTTCGTCCTGTAACTCTCTGGCCTGTAGAACAGACGCTTTTAACTTCCACACTTGGATTTCTTCCATTTTCAGTGCCACCTCGTATTTTATATAGGACTTGAATAGATTTATAACCTCTTCATCAACAGTGGACTTTATCTCTTCAATGGCTGTCTCATTCTTCTTTATTTCTGTTTCTAGAGACTAAAACAAGACAGATTTAGTATAATTCAAAACAAAAAAATCATCTTTACAGCGTTTAGATTTTGTCTCGGGCTAATCAATTCTTGCATGTTGTCCCTAAATAGGCCACCAAACTTATTCATATGCGAATGCGAATGGCTGGTGACAGGTTGGCAGTTATCAAGGGCAAACCTATTAACCCTCTGAAGGTGTTTTGATCTCCGGACATCGGTAAAGTGAAGACAGTTTATATTTGCATATAAGGGGTGTGCGATAGACTTACCTCCACGTGGTGCATCCTGGGCAACGTATACTCATACGCAAAAAAGTCTATTAACCGGCAGTTGACATCTGTGTGTCATATTCGACCACTTCCACAGCACTCATCTTACCCTTTCTCTGCCTTTGTGTCTGTCTCTTTTGCATCTTTAAACACTCTTCTGTCTCAACCCCATCTCGACCTTTTCCCCTTTGATGTTTCTTCCCCTCTGTGAAGCCTGAAGTCAACTAAAGGGCCAATGATAACTATCAAAACGCTTTCCATTTGCTATGTATAAATATTTGCATATAATACCTTCGGCTAATATTGTTTATTGAGTTAATTCCATCACCCCCCTCCCTCTAGAGATATCATATGAGCAGATGAGTCATAGAAACAAAAACTAGTTGCTCTGCTTGAGAATTCACTAACAATATATCTTATAGCTTGTTCAATATTGTAATTAGACTTCAGATCTGTACAATTCGATCTCTATGTTTTGAATGGACTCACTTTACGATATCTCGCGCGTTCTTCTTCTAATTTTTTGCAAGCCTGGAGATAATTTCGGTAGATTGTAAGCTCTTCTAACGTCATATCACTTTCCTTTTTGCCGGCTTCGACAAAAGATGGCACTGGGATGTCCTTTCGTAATTCATCTTCCTTTGTCACCTCCAGAACACCGCCCATCATATCATCCAAACCACGTTCTCGCCAGTTGTCCAACTGTTCCCGCCTTAATCTCTCCTCCTCTGCACGTCTTGCCTCCTCCATTGCGGCAATTTCTTCCGGTGAACGGTATCTCTCAACATCGACCTCTTCATCAGTGCATTCCAAAAGATTTTCGGGACTTTCAGTAGGCCGTAATTTGTATTGGTCTAACGAAAGCAGAGGCGCCGTGGGATCTAACTTCGGAATTATTTGATTGATATTCGCAACTCGTTTCATTATTTCCTCAATATGTTGACGTTTCCGTTTCAAACACTCGTCAAATTCCTTATTAAACTTGAGCTTCAATTGGCGAATCTCTTCCTACATATGGGCAGAAATTACCAAAGGAACAACTTTCACTAACCTGGATGAGAATCGCTTGAGTAATTTTCTGATCATTCGTATATAGTTCCATTTGGTTGTAGAGCAAATCTGTGGATACCCCAAATTTGGCAGCTGAAAATTAAGGAAATTAATCTAAATATGTGAAGTCATGAATTCTTCCATGGTTAAGACTTACCAACAGAACCTATGTGGGGATCTGTATTTTCAGAATTAGTGTCTTCCTTGGAGATATCTTCAGAGCCATCCTTTTCACCTTCCTAACAAAGAAGAAATGGCAGGGAAGTCCAAGGCGATGAACAAAGGGAGTATCAGACTTATATAATCTTGATAATTCAGTAGTGTTTAGTAGTAGTAAATAAGATATTCATATCCTAACCTTTAAATGCCCACACATTGTAGTATCAACAAGTATGAAAATTCACTTCAATCGTTCCTCTTTACTGGTAGCCACGAAAACTTATTTATTCAATGAAAATAAACATCATTATATGGTAATTTTAATTATTCTACTTTCATTTTAGTAAATAATATTTTTCATGATAGCTCCAAATGGGTTCAAAACAGTTCAGCAAATAAAGGCCTTGTTTACTACTGGACGCCTTCCATATAAAACTTCCAAAATTGACCGTGGACATAAACACATTTCAAGCCATGCAAAATAAATGCGGTCTAATGAGAATATTCGATGGTGATGGGTGATGCCGACCAACAATCAGGGTAGTGGGGGAAGCGAGTTTCCTGCTTAGAGTGGTTCCAGAATCCGTGCGCCCTGTTTAAGTCAGGTATTGGAACACATGGGAAGTTTCACTTCAAAGTATTCATGATAAATCAAAAACCCGAAGGTTAACCGACTTAAATAAAGTGTCTAAACGGGCTGAGGCAGATGCTCACGTGGGGAATAACCATAATTATTAATAATTATAATTATATAATAATAACTAGAGTGTTCAGAACTATTCCACCTGAGTTCCCATAAAGGCAAACTACTGCATTTTTCAAAACAAGAGTACCATTAAATCGTATGATCACACTGGAAAGGTAAATTGACATTGTCGGGAATCTTAAGTACGTCTAGACGTCTGCTTTGTTCACAAATGATATTTTGAGTAACCTAAACATCGTCTTGGGTACGGACGCTAAACTTAACTTCTCGGAGAAGATAAAGGTAGATATTTGAATTAAGCGGGATCCGGTTTACCAAAAGTTCACTCAAAAAAGTTTATGCGTTTGGTGACTGTTCAGCTGGAAGATAAAAATTTCTAATATTCTAATACCACTCTAATGAATGAAGGTATTTCCGTTTTGTATTTTCTTTAAAGTACAATTGTTTTCGAGCCTTTCAAGCTATTTTAAACATGAAAATTGAAAAGGACGAACACGACCATCGATCAAATGAGAAAAACACTAGAAAGACCTGACCATCCTTCCAATTATGACAAATTTCCAAAGAAATTTCAAAGCTTTATCGCGATCTTGTCTACAGGGATTTTTCATTGGTATAATATTTACTAACGTTGATTAATTCCTATCTATAAATTGTCATTCAGACATGCTGTAGATTGTTTGGACAATTCCCTCCAGGGTAAACTATTTTGCGTAAACAAAAGTCAAGTCACACGAACTCCAAAACATGTGGCTTACACCTCAGCCAAATATAAAAATGGAAAGTTTTGGGGAAGAAAAAATTTAAGAAAATTCCGTGAAATGCCAGAAGCCTCATAAACACATAAATGTTTTTTTGCATCAAGGCGCTGCGATTGATGTCACTTGTAAATTAGAAAGTAACATTTACCGTTTTTAAAGTCTTATCACATTCTCGCCTATACAAAACACCAACTTTCATTTCAATTTTCCTTCGAAGTTTTGCTTGATCTAAAATTCTAACTTCTTCCTCTGTCCTGGAATGAATAGGATAATTAGAGACCTCTATGGGGCTATTATAGGCCAGAATGCTTCGACCTTTGACCTCTTGTGTTTCCCAACAGCAAGATTTGAGTGCATTATGAGTAAAGTCCTTGATCAGGTTATTTTGTTCAATCTCTTCTCTTTTCTACATGAATAGAAACACGGTTACTAAGACACAGGTGTCATACCTTCTGTAAGATTTTTTTCGTTTCTTCAGTTACCGCGTTTCTTTCTTCGGAGTCCAATTCGAATTCTGTTAATGCAATCTTTTCAAGATCTGTTAGCAGGTTGTTCTTCTCTGCCATAGTTTCTAGCTGAATAAGTCAAAAGCAATAACCAAGATTTCCAGTTACCTCTTTCTTAATCTGCTTAAACTCTTTCAAGACATGACTCTTGGTATCAGCAAACAGTTCTTCGTCAATCGCTTGTTGATTTTGAAACTGTTTTTCAAGCCAAGTTACTGCATTGGACTTCCTGATCACTTTGATAATCTTAAGGTCATCGTCAATTATCGAAGTTTCGCTTTGACTGTTTGTGATCAAAAAGGCATTAGTTTTCTTAAACTGATGGAGTTTGGTTGCAAACTCATTCTTGATAACGGAAAACTCGAAATCTTCCATTTGCGGCATCTTATCTCTAGGATGAAAATATTTTTTGTGAACAATTTTAATTTAGTCTACTTTATATACATCATACCTAATTTCACAAAGCCAAATAAAGTTACTCCCCAATATAGGGGAGAGGGGAGGGGGGGGGGGCAGTTTAGAGAGAATTCAAACCAAGGTCAAATGAAAATCGATTCTAAATTATCACCAACATAACAGATACTAAGATTACTATTATAAATGAAATTGAAAAGAACATCAGACGTTTCCAATGGAAATATCCGAAACATAAAGATAATGAAAGGCAATAAACGGTTCAAGTCAATCAGCATGGTCGGTATATTTCTTCACACTATATGGATCAATGAGGATCATATTCACGACCTCAAGAGGGACCTGTTAACAGTTGGACTTTACGCCGCTACCACAACAAGAATAAGAGCTCCTAATTACTAGCTAGTGGAAATTATAATTGGCCGCAACTTCCAATACTTTCAATGATCGAATGAGGACTCATGTCTTCAATGATTAATTGTGACGAACACACAACCATTGCCTTCTATGAGTGCTCTAATTACCCAAGTTAGTAATACCTTTGCTCTGTCATTAAATTTTGCATGGGTTCCATATGACCATGTTAGTTCTGTGAATGGATTACTTACTTACTTGTGGATTCTACTATATTATAGAACTTTTGTACCCACCAAGATTCAGGAATAACTGTTTGGTGTTCTAGTTAATTTTATCGTTTAGTTCGCTTATTTAGCCTACAAAATCAAAAATTTTTCTTTGGCACATGCCAAAAAACTTTTTAATCGACAAAATTTTGTAATTAACTTACGCCAAATTTATCGCACAAATTGAACCATCAGACTTTATGGCTGCAATGGTGCTGAAATCCATTGTCACTGCAACTTGAATTGGGAGATCAGTGTATTCCGTAAGCGGAAAATGTTTGGTTAACATTTTTGCCTGCAAGAGGTAAGTGAACAAGCATCAAGCTAGTAAGTGGTGGTAATGAAATAAATTTGTGTGGCGGTCATAATCGTGTTATCTGTGTAGTAGGATTGCTTCTTGCTTTCCATTTTAACATTTGCCACTACCCTGAAAGAGGTCATCTTTTGCGTTAAAATCGCTAACGTAAATTCTGGTCTGCATCGGTTTTCACTGCTTCATTTCCTATGGACTCATTGCTTTTTTATCCATTTAAACTGTTCCTCACCTTACTAGGACACGCTTCCGCTCTTATTACAGTCAAATGGAAGTTAGCAGATTGCTCCTTCTATCTTTTTTAACAATTAGCATATCAAGCATTTGTGAGAGGCTATACTGCGACTCCATGGAAAATCAATACATTCTATCGCTCATATACTCTAAATTGTAAGTAAAAAAGAATTATTATTTAAGACTGAATAGCATGGTGCTATACGTCCGCTCAGATTGGTGGTATCCAAGTCAAAAATGGTGCACCTTGCTAATCTCCCCAAGAGACACGGCGGTCATATTTTTAGATCTTCCACAGTGTAGCTCAAATCACATTAAATATTCTCAACCTTCTTTCGTAGTAATAAGTTTCGGCACTTCCAAACAAGTTTGGCATATTTTTTTAATTGCCAACACTTCTGCGTCACTAGAGCGAATGCGCGTGAAATGGCACTGTCTGTATTTACAGTGCTTTGTCAAATTGGTAATAATCCGCATTTTGTCCATAATTTATGGTATAGAGCATGTTAGAGAAAAGCCACTTTTGTTTATGAACTCTCTGCTAAAACAATGTGAAACAGCTTTCCTAACACGCAATCTTCTCCTAGCTTGGGAAGATTAGGCTTAGCACTCTTGTGGCGCGGAGTGAAGAGGTTTTCAACCGTCTCAGTCTTAATACTGTGGACATTCTAGTTAGTAGCTAGTATGTACTCAATAATAACGAATTTCAATTGTAATTTATAAAAGAGAACGAGTGTCCACCAAGGCGTTCATGACTAAAATGTGTAGATCTTAAGGAAAACTGTCATGAGAAGATTTTTAATAATCATGGGATAGAAATTCAAGTCATCCTATTTGAAAATACTGCGTAATTGTTAACACTCTTGGTTATACATTGTCTTAAGATAGTGATTAGAGATGATCGCGGCGCCTTTTTAAGTTGTACGTCTTAATCCAAAGAAATTGGACCTAGCTATAAGATGCCTCTCCAAAAGAAAATTTGAAAATTTTGAACAATTATTCAAAATTGCTGTTTGTTGTTGAACGTTTTCTATTATCTTCTGTTTACTTAAATCATGTTGGTCTGCAAAATGAACTACGGTAACACTTTGAGGCGATCTTGGTACCGATCTTGTCGGCTTCTAACTATGTCTGGGGTGGGGTGGGGGGGGGGGGGGGGGGGTGCGCGATAGACCTACCTCCCATTTGGTACACACTGGGCAACGTATACTTATATGGCAAAAAAGGTCTATTGATCGGCAGTTGACTTCTGACTTCAAACTACTATGGCCCTACCATTTGACATATTTGACTCCTTTCACAGTACTCATCTTACCTTTGTTATGCCTCTGTGTCTGTCTGTCTCTTTTGCATTTATGAATCACTCTTCCGTTCCCCCTCTCGACTTTTTGTCACTTTAATGTTCCTTCCCCTCTCTGTGAAGCCCCGAAGTCAGCTCCAGGGCTAATGATAACTATCAAAACGCCTGCCATTTGATATAAATAAATGTCTTGTGGGGGGGGGGGGGGGGGGGGGAAGGGGGTAATTTCAGGTCGAAAAGGATTTTCATTATGAAGGTTAAAAGTTATTTTCTCTTGTCCTCAAAGAAACTCACCGAATCGTTCAGATTAAGAATATATGCTATTCCAGATTGTGAAGTTACGATAACATAGCCAGGAATGTGGGTTGAAAGTAGACTCATAGAAGAAGATACAAACGAGACACTCGTTGTCTGATAGTCAGCCAACTCTGGGATTGCACGTTTCACCTAAAAGAGACGTATTTAAATCAGAAAATTTAAAAAGGAATTTTAGATTTGTAATGCAACCCGAAGGGTGAACTAGGCGACTAAAAGAACATAACCCAAACTCAAGACAAGAATTTCAAGACCTCTTTCTTTAAAACCCTTTCCTTCTCCTCTTTTCGTTTTTGAGTAAGTCGAAGGAAGTTAACACTATGTCGAGTTGATCGAAAGCGAGCGTTAGTTACCGTCGAAACAGCCGGCAGACGACGACCAGAATTTTGACTACTCAGAGAACTCCATCTATTGAGCAGTCCGGATTTTGAGCGTATGCGGTTTGTCGAAGTCTTTTAAATGCAATCAATAATTTAAATCCAAACTGTCTTGTTTATGACGAAAGTATTTATAACACTGGAGTTGATATTTGTATTAAAATACCTGCCCAATGATTTCTTTAGTGAGGTTAATTGTGACAAGATTGTAGTTGAAACTGGAGTCCTTTGTCAATGCGTAGAGAATGAACTGAGATTCTGGATCAAACTCTTTGTTCTCACTAATAGGATCGTTTGAGTCAGAATCAGTACTCTTCGATTCAATTACAGACAGATAAGCATCAGAAATCTCTAAGAGAATCTTCAATGAAAATTGGGATATAGAATCGTCACGAAGTTGATAGGTGTTCGGAAGCAGGTAACTCGTAGCATCTAGATAAAATGTTTTTTTCATGACAGAGTTTGCAAAAAAATGGACGTCACAATGATAAGTCATTGACATTAAGGCATACCGTTTAATATCCGATCTGTCAGAATAAAATAAGTTGCCATGGTAAAATTGTCGGGTTTCTGTTGTTTGTCCAAAATGAGACAGTGAATATTGCCATTTGCAGATCCCGCGAATGTCACGGAGTCGATTTCCTTTTCATGGGCTACAACAAGAAGGAAAGATTATTAATGTTAGTGCTTAACTTTACATGTTCTATAATTTACCTATGTAGCCCACTGGTTGGAATTTCCTGCTCGGCTCGCAGGGAACTATGTAGAGCTTCGTCTCCGAGCCTTTTATCAGCATTAGATCTCCCTTTCTATCCATACTGAAAGCAAATTAAACGTTATGCTAATATCTAAAATCAAGATAAGAATATCTTCACAAATGTGCGACATGCAATCGGAACTACCTCGATCCCTAATATAACTAATGTTCCGTCGTCTTAAGTATAGTGTGACAGAGAAAATTCTGAGCTAGTTTAAACATAGAATGTGTTAAACAGTACATGAATGGAAAAAGATCATACAACAAAGGACTGGCCCAAATTTCTTAAAAGCTCAGCCATTCAATTAGGTAGAAAAGCTCATGAGTGAACAAAAAGCTTTACAAATTTCAGCTGAATATAATTAATAGGCATTTACCGAGCTCTGCCAACCATCAGTTATTAATACCTGCACTTAAAATACAGTTAAAGAGAAATTCAGTATCTTCTATCAAACTGAAAGTGATTCTGAGCACTTGAACGAGATCACGTACTAGTTTATCTTTATTATTCACTGTATTCGCACGGAACCACGTGACAAAAAGTCTAGAGGCTACTTTTTTTTCTGGAAGTGCGGGAGTCAGTAATGCGACTTCAATTAGAAATTGTTAATTAAACCGATAAGAAAGGGAGAGGCTCCAGTCTCGAAGATACTGTACGAAATAATAAACCCTGACCATGGTAGCGCTATTTTCATTAGAACGAAATCAGCTCCCCCAGGGCAGGAATGAGCCAGATTGCGTTTCCGAATATTGTAAAAGGGAAGAATAGTAAGAAGGTGGGAACCATGCAAGCACTAAGCTCAAACTAAGCTTGAGTTCAGGAGGATAAATCACCAAGTCGTTGATGGATGATTAGGTTACTGGGTGTCTTAAAATAGGCGCACCTGTTCATGAGTTCGACCATGACAAAGGGACAATGAACTGTATGAAAGTCGATTACTAAATCAGGATAGCAGTTAGTGTAGATATGCACGTATCAATATACTCATTACACAGGACATAGTGGTATGGGGAATCGGATAATAATGCCGAACTTTACAAAATGTCGGAGAATAGATGGGGGACACTTGATATAACTGATGTAACAAATTGGAATGACCACTTTTTTCTCAAACGCCACTTGTAATGAAATTTAGAGTTATTACTTACTAAATTTCTTTAATAGCAGATTGAAATATTTGAATCGTCTGGATAATGTAAGGTTTCTGGCGATCTTCCCAGAAAATCATGCTTAGACTTCCATCTTCAAATCCAATAGCTGTTAACGGTAAACCTGGAATCGCTTTAATGCATGTTCCCTACATTAATCGAAAGGCATCAAGAGGTTATGATGAAAATTCTATGAAACGCCTAAGTTAGATCGCTTACTGCACTGCTAAACTCCATCGAGCAAATCTGCTTTCCCGATTCAGTAAGCCAAAGGGAAACTTGTCCACCTGAATTACATGTCTATAAAGGAGTTATTTTGTCACCATAATTTTCTTATTCCTCACCACAAAGTAAGATATCTCCTCAATATCAATACTGCATATGCCAACAAAAGCTGAAATATTTGAGTTTATAGTTTTCAGAAGCTTGAGCGCGGTATTTTGCCTCCGTAGAATTTGCACAAGTCCCGAGTTACGAAGAATCGCCAAGTTATTGTAGTCTGGAGTAGGTGACATAAATGCAATGCCTCTGAGATCCGATTTCAAGTTGTGAAGTAATTCTTCATTCAGTAAAACCATTTTTGATTGAGCGATTGAATTGATCTTGCGCACAAATATTGGGGGAATATTTTGAGTAATCCTTGATACCGCTGCATCTATTTCAAGTGATTTAGATGTCTCAGATTCAGTCTGAGTCCAGTCTAGTAGTCTTAAGTGACCATCACCACCGCCGCACAAAAGCCCACCATTTGTGTAGAGTACAGTATCTACATTACCCACTGTCATCACACGTATTACTTCATCTTCTTTATGTATATTATTGGAAAATGGGTTGGATATTATTCCAAGTACCATAGATTCCAGATCAATCTAAGAGAGCATTTAATAATTATGTTCGAAATACCATAAAAACTTCACCATCACGGCAACCGAAAATGGCGAAGCCCTCTTTAGTCCAGGTTAAGCTGACGGGTTTCATTCTTTTAGCATTATCTTTATAGTTTTGATATTCTTCATATGAATTCTTAAAGGAACCTATATTCGCCTGAATAAAACTTAAATACAGTTTCTACCTGCAACAACCTCTTTAGTTGTTGGATATATATTCGGATTTTCCTCAGGGTATATTAAATCGAGTGGGGTACCGTTATTCGGCTCTTCATAAATACCAATTTGAGCGTCAGTACGCGGTGTGGTAGTTTCACTAGGAAATTTTCAGAGAATTTTTGAAAGTACCTGCAGGTTAGATGATAATTACTCCCGTATGACTCTAGAGTCCAAACATACACGAACTCTTCGGTTGCTCCGACAAATGTATTCGCATTTACAGCACTAAATCCGAAGATATCAGGACAAACGGAGTTCAAAAAAGATTCGATAAGTAATACGTTGTTCACAAAATCCCATATTGTTAGTGAATTATCGGGAATCGAAGAAATACAAGCAAGAAGATTTTGATTTGAAAATTTTAAGTGATGAACCTGACTGTTTTTGATTTCTTGTAATTCATATGTTCTTTAAGTTTACTCGAACTTACTTCCAATACTTTTGGATTTAAAACTTGGATAGTTTACAATAACTATGCTTCCGGATGAAATATCTGTTTCTGCAATAGCGAAAACGGAATAAAGGGGATGTACTGCGGAAACAGTACGGAGGGAACCTTTAAAATGGAAGGTCGAGACATTGCCATTTAATTGAGAAAATCGGAAATAGTTTCCAGATTTTAGACATAATGTGTCATTATTAATAAAATCAACGGAATAATTCGAAATTCCTTGACTCCAACTAAAATTGATTTATATTAAAAATATGTTAGCATAGGAAGCATTGGAGGCAACAAACAAAACCCGAAATAGGACACCATCTGGCAAGAAAGTGATCAATCATCCGATGTCATATCAATATGTGCATAAACAGAGAAACAACAGAAAATATATATAGGTAAGTATGCCACTAACTAAGACTATTCGATTAATTCTAAGGAAATACAAACTGAGAAACTATATAAAAAATAAAATTTATTGTAATACATATTTCAAATACAGAATTCTAATTAATTATGATAATTGGTCAGTAATTATTATATTAGGTTCACGATAAGGATACAAGTAAGAATTAATAAATTTATCGCCTATTACACACTTAGCGTCCATCTTATATATGTGCGTTCGTAAATGGACATGATTTAGGCGGTTTGAACAAATGAGGTGTAAGGAAAATCTATTTCTTTCAAAATACTTTACAGACATGAAACTGAAATAAAATTATATATTTCAATTGAAATAATTCAATTGCGCTGAAAATGCAGCTATAAACCAATACTGACTCTGAGGTTTCAGAAGAAATTTTGAATTACCTAATTTATCTATTTTACAATAAAATGTAATTCAATCAATGATTTATCAAAACATATTTCTGAGCATAAAAATTTTTAAAGTAAATTTAGGTCTGAACGGAATCTGAAAGATATTTTTGAATAACATTTTTAGATAAAATCCAGCAACAATTAAATCTATACGCACTTCGATTAAAATGTATTTCAACCAAAAATAGTGCACAATAAAAATTGAATTAATTTTTTTCTGCTACAGTAAACGAGTAGAGATAAGCGGCAGTGAAGATGAAATACTGTATTTGGAAGTCAACTTAAATTTATTCTGTATTTTATTTTAAATTTAATCATCACTTAATGAAAATAATTGTATGTATTTATTCCAGTTATGTAGACCGTGACTACGTCGACTGGGTAGGAACTTAAAATGAAGTCATCCATATCACTGAATCAGCTCGGAGTGTCCTTGAAGCAATCCGATTAGCTGAAAACTAATCGATATATCCTTGAACGTTACTCAGGTCTCCTCGTCGCTATTGCCGCTTGATAAACGACATATGATCATGTATCTATGCTCAATTAACCACAAACACTGATGCATCTTCTATGGACACTGTAGTCGAGTTAGTATTGCCAGTCAATCATTCTGATCTCCAATTTTTAACTAATGTTCTCTATCATTAGCATCCCCGTTCAAATATGGAATGTCTCGTATCTGAGCCTTGCTTTCAAGGACCCTTGAAATATTTTCAGGTATTTAGCTTACAAACCTTAAGGTCTTATAAATTGTAAAACTGCAGAATTTTCTTTTAGGGGAATATTATTTCCTTTTAGGCAGTATGTCTGTTCGTAGATTTGATCACCCGTTGGTCAGTAATAGTGGGGTTGATCGGTAGAAGTGTAGAATATCATTAATTCCATGGTGGCAATTTACTGGTCGTTTCTGTGGGTACCACAGGCTGTCCGACAGTAAGGGATATATGCGGTTTCGAAAACAAAAACATAATGCCATCAAAACTAGTAAGTGATGGTATTTTTCATATTTCGGGAAATCAACGCCTCTTCATGTGTCGTAGTAATCGTGGTAGTTGTCATTAGTGATTTAAGCGACAACTTAGGACATATTCACGGTCGCCCTATTCTAATATCACTCCACTTGGAAATATCGTTATTTTTCATCGTCATATATCATCACACACTGCCCTTAAATCTTGATCTTTAGATTTATTCGCGATAGGAGAGTGATCTTATAAGATGAAAAATGTCCTTGGGTAATCAATGGATATGGTGAACAAAACCTTGCAGAATGTAATAAACCGTTTACCTGGGTCCGTAACCATCATTTTTTGAAGATGGATACGATTGATTACCTTGTTGTAGGGGAAAGTAGAATAACATCAGATACCTTCGTATGCTTTTCTACCATCTTTAGATATTGGACATCATCAGTGGGTACGGATATGATAAGTTGGAATCGAGTCCTTTGGGAAACCGGTTTTGAAAACTGAGAAGGAGTTACTGGATAGCATATTTCTAAACATGTAAACACATTTTGAATCCTTTCACGAGTCTTCCCTCATTTGTAGATTCTAGAGAAAGTGACTAATATGTTTCTTTGCGTCTGTAAACTATATGAGAATTTGGTCGTCGATCTAAAATAGGTTTATGGGGTCGGTACTTGAATGGATAACGTATCACTTCTTGGTGATCGTATTTTTTCGAATTTAAGTTCCACATCGCATCGGTAGGTGGAGACACTCTTCATCACTGGGGGTATTAAAAACGGAGGGGCGACGATGCGGATATAAAACCAGCGTCGACTTGCAGCCCAAATAATATATGAATTTTGAAATATTTGGCCCCATTATTATCTGCCTACACAATTGAGCTCTAATTTTGAACAAGTATTTCAGAAAAGTATGGTTTGAAATGTTATCAGAACGTAAGCATACAGGGTGCCCAAGACAAATGAAACAGTCTCATCACGAAAAATACAAGTTGATTGGACACGCATGAAGAGTGAATAGATCTGAAAGGAACGCAATTACCAATGGAGCAATACTATTAATGACCAATAGAGTTTTGTTCGGTCACGGCCCGACTACGGATTTGGAACCCGAGCAAACTGATTTCACACTTTACCCGGGAAGGGTCGCAAAAACTGCTCTCATTATGCCCGTTAACTGGCGTAACTGACAGCGTCTTGCCACACGACGCCAAATACACGCACGCATTGGGTGAACAAAGACATATTGAGACTGGTGTAGATATAATCATTGTCTGGCAACAAGTCATGACTTTCCACCGAGGTGTGATTAGGGGCTGAGTCCTGTTGCCTTCATACATATGCACTATTATTTGCTATTTTTATGGGTCATATAGGGCCTTACTGTTACATTAATCGGTATTCATAAGACAATTCACCCTACGCGCCACTTTGAAATGTTGATGGAGCTTATACAACAGTCTTAGAGGTGAAGGACACCCATTGGCATACCATTACAGGTCGGAAAAATTTAGTTTCGGTGACAAGGAGAGTGAACCTCTCTCTCTCTCTCTCTCAATACCAGCTATCCCATATTCCGTGCGATATGCTTCTGATTTTGGTAATAGGTTTTCTTATTGCGAAAGAACTAGGTTGTTCGTGTCTCAGCTTGATGTTTCACATTGTTCGGATGTTTTTCGAGATACTTTTCTACGAGAACTTTTCGCCTCAACACTTGCATACATATATATTTTTTCTCATCTATTTTGTTTATGAGAGTTGAATTATATCAATGATCAATTTATTTCTATAGCTAATTAGCCAACTTCCTAAAGGAACTATTTTGCATACAATTCTTTTGCTTATGAAATCACAAAATAAATATAGTTAACTTCGATTTATTTTTATTTGAAATATTTTTCAAAGTAGTGAAGACATTTTTGGAACTTTTTCTCTTCGTTATAAGTAAGTTGCTAAAACCAGGGAAAGTTTTATAAACTTATATATACAGAAAATGAAATAAATTTAAAAAATTCGTTCACCTTGTCATTGTTCGAATAAGTAGTTCTCTCGCAAGATACAGAGCGGACAGTATTCGGTTTTAAATAAATATTTCTTTGCAAGTCAATTTTTTTCATACTCGGAGGCAAGTCATAGGTACCAACACTAAAATTCAAGTGATAATTATTCTAAACGCCGCGTGACGCCGTAAAAAACTATTCATAATCCATTTTAATAGTCAAATTATACCATTTTATCGAATCGTTTTTGCGTTAACTATTAAATAAAAGGTGATAATTATAATGATTGCACAAGATTAACCCATTAAATCCAAGTACAAGATTTCATCCAAAATGGTAATTATTCGTATGGTGCTTTGGTTACTAACCTCGGTGAATCTTTGCCTTGAATATTATAAGGGAGAGTTCGGGGACATTTTATATTAAATGGATAACGGTTTTGCTTGACAATTCCATTTGAACTACTGTCGATTTGGTAGCTGGCTGGACCAGGAGTATTATTCTAAAAGTAAACGAAAAGCGAAAATTCGATATATTTTACAACTACCAATTTGTAAAAATCTCGTTTCGTTGTTGACCAGCCCGTCTTCTTATTGCAACTTGACCGTAAGTCGAAATCGATGCTTTTATACTAAGAAAATAAAGCAATTAAAACATTAATACATCATTTGTGTAGGTTCCAGGACCTAGGTTCGGATTTGCACTAGAACGGTGTTGAGTAATTCCAAATCGACTCGGAACAGTTTGTTCGAAGAATGTCTTACGTTCAGCACAAGAACCGAAGTTGAAGATGCTTTTATTTTGGCTGAAAATAGCTGTATGAAAAGATGTCGGTTAGTTTCCGATATATCAGCAATTTTTTTCAGTTATTTTTTGTGAAGGGTGACTATTCAATTATAATATTTCATTGATGCACTGTTGAAGAAGTGAATAAATGCACAGATTAAAAAAACGGCAAAAATTGATACAAAATTTCTTATTCATATCAAGCTTTAATCAGCATAGAGTTAAATACTCTGCTGTTCCTGAGGAATTCACAATCACCAAAATTTGCTCAAACGTTTAGAAACATTTCGTTTATTTAATTACATGAAACTTTCTTCAAGATTTCGTCCTCGCTCTCATCAAGCATTTTTTAATCTTGAAGAGAGCGGTATTTGAATCCAAGCCTTCATAAGGTCAATTATCGTATAAATGATAAAATTTTCATCATGAAAAATAATGCAACATAATGTCAGAATTTGTAATAATTTTATGAGATATTTGTTAGTCGAACCATGTTTTATTGCCTATTAACTTTCTCAACTTTTATGGCAACTATTTTTTGCATTAAAAGCTTTCTGTGTTAAGGGATTTTCCGTTGATGTAGCACTTAAAAACTATACATTTATTTATTATTCGAAAAATCTCTCTTATCTATCATTTTTTGGGTGTCCTTGACGTTGGTTAGCCTTTCTCTAGCTTCGACTGCTGTACGTGATTGCAGTTTGTCCTTTTTATATGTTTAAGTATCTTTGCTTTCGAAATGAATCTGCAAAATATTAATTGATTCTTCGCTCAGATATTAATTCCTTAATTACATTTCTTTAGATTATTTCCATAGAAATGGGACACTAATAATTTCTGAATATGGTCAACTGGTTCGTACTAACATTTGGGATATCAACTGTTTCTGCCGTTGTTTCTTTAATTATGCTACGGCGTATATTAAGACAAACGACTCTCTTCTGTGACTGTTTTTCTCCCCATCGTTCCCGTCGTGCTGTTATCACGGGAGCAACATCTGGGATTGGTCTAGCCGCAGCACATGAGCTTTCACGTCGAGGATGGAATCTTATTCTCGCTTGTCGAAACCTTGAAGCTGGATTGGCCGTCCAAAAATCCCTTTTAGAGCTTTATAAACCCCCCTCCATCGAAGTTCATCATCTGGATCTCGCTGATCTCTCCTCTATAACTCAATTTGCTGGAAAGTTATCTCCAATTGAGTCCATTGATGTATTGATTAATAACGCTGGAATAATGTCAGGTAGTCGCGTTGTCGTTCCTAGTCTTCAAGTTGACACTAATATGCTTGTCAACTTTATTGGCCAATTCTGCCTCTTTCAAGAACTTCTCCCCTTCCTTAAAAGTAGCCCTGAGCAACCTTCTTCCTTGCCTCGGGTCATTTTTGTTAGTTCAGCTCTTGGTGCCCGTGGAACAATACATACTTTCAATTCAAATCCCTTTCTGAAATGTCTTCCCCAGGAATCCTGGAATGCTCAAGCATCGTATGCAAACTCGAAACAAGCTCTCAATCTCTGTGCTCAAGAAATTGCAAGACGTTTTGGAGAGGGATCTAGCCGTTCTCTGAATGTCTACACAGTGATCACTGGTGGAATGGTTAATACTAATCTCAATCGGGATATTCTAATGGATTTACCATCTCCGGCTAGATGGTTTCTTCGGCGTCTTTCTGGACTTGTGCTTAAGACGCCTAAAGAGGGCTGTCAAAGTATAATCCACTGTGCCATTAGCGAAAATGTTTACGGAGCTCATTTGTTGGATGAAAGTGAAATGGATTTGAATCAAGGTAGTGGTCGTCTCTATCGAAACTGTTGTCCTGTTGAATGGCCGGACTCCTCTCAATCTGTTAAACTTGCCGCATCGATTTATTCAGAGGTGGATTCTATTTATCGTAAATACAGAAAATAGTCATATTTTTTATTAGATTGATTTTAGAGTGAGGAGATATTTGTACTAGTTATGTATTGCTTTTCATCTAAGAACTTAATTTTTTCTCTTTATCTAACGTCGAAATAAATTTGTTGAATTGTTTATTAGAAACTATCGACTAAGGAAATAAGGTGTTAGAGTTCTATGTTTAACTCCCGAATCGATTTGTTAGTGTTTTCCAACACTGCTTATTCACTGATATAATTTGAACTCGCACAGACGGAATAGTATCGTTTAATCACCCTGGGAGGATTAAGATAAGCAGAACAATAAGGACTGATTAATTCATTAAATACTGGGTGTCCCAAAAATGCATACACACTTAAAATAGTTGTAAACATAGTGTCTACTATTATTTCAGTTCAAATGTGAAGCAAATATTTAGAAGCAACATATTATTTTTTTGTTTTTAATGACAATGATTCAGACCGAAGAGTACAGTATCGCGAGTTGTGTTTGGAAGAATGTGTGCGAAAAGTAGAATTTTTAAGGAAGATTCTGTAGAGTGATGAGGCCACATTAACCGCCATGATTGCACCTGATACTCCATACGCTTCTGTCGACCGTCATGTAAATTTACCTTAAATTACAGTGTGGTGCGGTTTAACATCAGGAGGATTATTTGGACCATTCTTTTTAAACGCTACTCTAACAGGTCCCATTTACTTGAACATTCTACAGCAGTCTGACATGCCAGGCCTCAGAGAAGACTTTGAAGATGAAGAGTTTTATTTTCAGCAATATGGGGCACCCCCACCTCACCATCGCGGTTTTGTTGAATATCCTCCTCGTTCACCAGACCTCATACCACTAGATTTTTCTTATGGGGCTACTTAAAACACCAAGTCTACGCTACGAAACCTACAACATTTATTGTAAAAGAGAAGCCTTTGAGCATGAATGTGTCCAATTCCCAAGGGAATTATTATATAATGTGCGCGTTTCCATTATTTGACGTTGTCATCAGTGTCTGGTTCAAAATGGACTTCAGTTAGAGAACAAGAAGTGAAAACCAATAAAATGTTACGATAGTTGATCTAAATACGATCTTGCTTTATGAATAATCGAAATTTTTGTGTGAATAAAAATTGTCTAAATGTGGACTAGCTGACTTAAATCAAATAGATGCCAACCGCGGTCTATCCTATCCTTAATTGAGATGCTTTATCTATCATGCTATGTCACGAATCACGAATTCAATTTACTTTTGACGTCGTCCTTACTCGGGGCTTGTCTTTCTATCTTCTTTCTTTTCTCCCAAATAACTTGTGTAGATTCATTCTTGTACACATTAATATTCCTTCTTATAAATTTACTGATGGCATCTCAACAAAGGAGATCGCAGAAGTCATTCAACTAATCCATGGGGATTTGAAATGGAGCAGATTGTGGAAAGACCCGTAGGAAACAAGGCGGTATAATTTTATTTGATTGTTAAACACCCATCATTTTTTATCCACTTCTGAAATCAGCCATCAACAGGGCCAGAAGGTTATCAGTTTGTGGTTTGTCTGCACTTGGGTGATGGTCTGTTTGCCGTGCCTTCATACGCACGCATTTGCGAAAAACTGATGACAGATATCATCTAGGCGCATGATTTCGTGTTTTCTCATACTGTTAGTTGGCATTCTATTAGGTTGGCAATAAGTCATTGCCGATTTCAAATAAGAAGGCAAATTCGGAATTTTTGCTTAAAAATATAACTTTATTCAATTAGATATTGGCCGTTCTTGTCGATGACCTTTTTCCATCCTTCTGGCAGAGTACAAATTCCCCGTTCGTAAAATGTCTGGTCTTTGCTATTAAAAAACTGAATTAGGTGTGATCCGACATCATCCGCGTTGTTAAAAATTTGAACATTTAAAGAGTTTTGCATGGAACGAAACAAATGGTAATCCGAAGGCGCAAGGTCAGGGCTATATGGTGGGTGCGACAAAACATCCCAACCCAGTTCCAATAATTTTGGCCGAGTAACCAAAGATGTGTGGGGCCTTGGGTTATCATGATGGAAAACAACACCCTTCCGATTTGATAATGTCGGCCGCTTATCTTCAATTGCATCCTTCAGTTTTTCGAGTTCTTCAACATACACATTTGAATTTATCGTTTGGTTCTGCGGCATGAGTTCAAAATACAAAATTCCTTTGTGATCCCACCACACTGAAAGCATAATCTTTTTTTGGTGAATCTCTGCTTTTGATACTGTTTGGGCTGGTTGATCTTGCTTCACCCATGATCTCTTGCGAGTAACATTGTTATAAACTATCCACTTTTCGCCGCCAGTAACTAGGTTCTTCAGAAATGGATCATTCTCATTGCGTTTCAGTAGCGGCGAATCACAGATGCTAATCCGTTGCGTCAAATGAATTTCCTTTAACTGGTGAGGGATCCATAAATCAAGTTTCTTGACATAACCAAGGGTTTTTCATTTTTTTTCAATGCATGTATGCGACACATTGAGCTTCTCTGCAATATCTCGTGTTGTGCTGTGACGATTTGAATCGATAATGGCCTTGATATGGGTTTCATCCACTTCGACTGGGCGGCCAGATCGTTGTGAATTTTTCAGTGAAAAATCACCGGAACGAAATCTTTCAAACCAATTTCGACACTGCCTTTCTTTTAAGGCTTCATCTCCATATACGGCACATAACTTCTTTTGTGCTTGCGATGCGTTCTTGCCTTTTCGGAAGTAATACAATAAAATGTGTCAGAAGTGCACGTCCTGTTCTTTCATTTTTAAATTGGGATAAAAACAAAACTAAAGAAGTAAACAAAAAAATTTTTTTACTAATTAACCTAGAAGCCCATACAGTAAGAAAAAAATATGGGTTAGATGCTCTGGCCACGTTAACAAAACAAAAGAAAGTATAGAGTGAATCTGTCAGTAAAAACGCCAATGACTTAGTTGCCAACCCAATAGTTAGTGCTCATCATAAATGCTTATCGTATTCTCTTTTAATTATGCATTTTGTGAAAATTCTATTCATGCTCAGGAAGCCACGTTTCTCCACAAACGGCAGGCATTTTAAATCGGAGTCTGAATTTGGGAGGAAAGACGTGCCATAAAGTTTATTCAATGCGTTTTGCAATACTAACTTGCAGAATTTGAAAGGAAAGCAAAAGAATTTTGTGAAATTTTAATCATGCATTACAATAAAGAAGGAAACTACAGTACTTAAAATAGTAGCTTCATAAAAAACAAAGAAATTAATTTATAGTTTGCTATGAAAATCGTAGCCATGGCATTAAGAATGAGCTATATAAATTCAAGAATAGAAAAAACGGAATTGAAATTTCTAACAGACATCTTAAAATAAACATCCATACTAAATAAAGAATAGATAAATTAATCTCCAAGTTGAAAGAGTTAAAAAGAAGGTGCTGTGCTCGATTAATTTTGCACAAAAAAGGGAAAAATATTGCCAAATTCAAGCGCCTTCCTTTGCTTTGAATGGAAGATTTGGAGGCAAAGCTATTCAAAAACTTGGAAATTTTATTCTTCTGGTCTATTGAGAAATCAGAGCCACCTTCCTAGTCAGTACAAGTCGAAATTGATAGACATGCAGCGGATTGCTACGCTAGTAAAGCCTGACTGACTCAGAAATCTCTATGGCAGATTCCCTAAGTAAAGCCTGACTGACTCAGAAATCTCTATGGCAGATTCTCCTACATCTAGCTAGACTCCCAGAACCAGCTAAGCTATAGCCCAGCTATAAAGGAAACAGGCGTGTAGTACGGAGAACGTTTATCCAGTGAGTATATTGTGGATAAAGTGTACACGCATGGAGCTACTCATGATCAGAATGGAGGATTAGGTTAAACAAACAGAGGTTAATGATTGGTCACTATTTTTACGGTGGCACCTCCCAATCTTGGCGTGCAGGCATGCGATGACGTGATGACGCACAAAGCGATAACGTGTCCCACAGACATCAAATCCCAAGATGGAAATTCCAAAATATTCGAAAGGGAGTGAACCGAAACTTCAATTCCGAAGAACAAAACATCGAAGCCCAAGCGTCCATTTGTGCCCAAAACTACGTTTCGAGTAGATCTATTAATCAACGATCTATTTGAATAAATTGATCAGTTCAATAATTCTTAAAAAACACAGAACTATAGTGAATAAGATCAACCTTGTGACTTGCAAAGTTACAGTGATTTGGAAGTAAACAAAAGTGGATTCCGTACTCGTCTATTTTGGCATTGCTAAAATGCTAGTAAGCCCAATTGCTACCCCGAGGTACTGTTAACATCCTTTTGATTCAGATCCGGAGGGAAACTTTTTATAGAAAGAACGTAAGTAAAGTTTGAAGGTCAGGGCATTATTTAGACAGCGAGAGGTTTATCTTGGACGTTAATCTAGATATCTGGTTGTCTCTTTCCTATTGCCAAACTTAAACGCATATTCAAAGAGCAAATAACATGTCTGAAGCATGAATGCTTGAAAAAAGTGATTTGCGTTGCCCTCTTTCTGCATGGCACGTAGAAGAAGGCATATACCTTTTCAAGCAAAATTAGAATGAATTTAATTTGTCGCCTCAGTAACGCTTTCAATAACCCTCGATCTTGAAATATGTGATTGGTCTGATTTTCGAGTTGTCTCCTGCCGAGGAGATGCGTTCCAACGTTTATGTATTCCACAATTCATCGACATGTTTTAAAAGTAAAATTTTAAATGTTAGCACAACTTTCGCCACTAATTTAGAAAATAAAAGAAAATAGAGCAAGAAACCGTAAAATTTGAGAAAAATGTGTAATGTTCAAGTATGTGCAAGCACACGTAAAAAGAATGAAGCTGAATAGAGTTTAAATGGAAAATCGGAATGGAAAATTGCATGCATGAGTTGAATTTATCTTGCATCAAAGTTTTACTCTTTTAGAACCTACCTGAAGTAGAAAATACTTCTAATATTGGGACCATCAACTGTTTGGCAAACGGATGCGAAGGCAAAGCTGTGGGGAAAATATTTTTGAATGGATGGGGAGACTTAGAGTTCCAGAGCTGTTGCCAATTCTGAGAATGGGGATCTGATACTCGAGTACCCCTTTCATTTATAAGACTTTAGTCTATCATAAATCGGACAATGTAAGTCATTGTTTATTGTTGTGGCCGAAAAGTAGTGACCTAGTGGCGAATGCAATGGTCTTGTTTTCCTTTCCACGAGCATTCGCTAAGAGTTTGCCAGGTTTCAGTTCACAACGATTTTACTCGAATTCATTGAGGTGGGTATTTATGCAGGTAGTGACGGAAACACAGGGGTGTCTTGCTGTTTTAACAATTACTTACTGGTCAACTAATGGGAACATGGCATCAGGATTCGTTGGGCTATTTGCTCTCTAACAAACTCCTTCACCATTTTTGAATTCGAACATCGGGTTGCCGAATTTAATAGTATACATTATGAACATTTGAATACTTGAAAATCTTTTTGTACGGAGTTAGCTGCCAATCCCTTTGAGTACTGCGGGTAGTTGGATCGTGAATTCTAAAATATACTGCAAGTAAGATGGAATTAAAGCTCAATTCAGAACAATAACTACTCAAATTCGACTAGTGTGAAATCAAGTTATACCGATAAACCATCCATTCAGTCGGTATGCCTAGTAAAGTGGTAACCTGGCATTAGATCTCCCAGTAAGGCTACATAAGTTGTCCAATCAAACTGGTTTTGAAATAACCCCAATAAATTTATGTCTAGTGGGAAGCATGAACCTTTCCCAAAAAGATAAAAACCTAAGCTAATTGGAACAGTAAAGGAGGGACTGAATAAGAAAGGAGTATTCGATGAGGCAGCCATCAAATTTATCATTTAAGGAAGGTCATCTAAAGGAATGATAATGATAAACGAAGATATAAACCACGTTTAATAATTTGAGGAGACCAATATAAGATCATTGAGTTCAGAAGCAAATAGATAGTAAAGAGCTAGTGGAATTGGCCAGTTTTTCCGGATAAGCTAATCGAATCCTCTTAAAAATGTTTCCTTTACCTTATCCAACCTTTTTACTCATATTTTGCTTAAATTTCGACTAATTTGAGGCGAAAATAGCATTGGGAAAAGATGATGTAGTAAGCCAGGGCGTATAAAATAAGGAAGAAAAGACAGGGTTGCTTGAGACGAAGCATAAAATGCCAATCGATCAATTTGAATTTGACAGATGGATGTTGGGCCAGCCGAGCCTTAACAACCTTCACTCAAGGACTACTTAATTGGCTTATCCCCATTAATTAAAATAAACCACGCGATGACAATTAAAGGGAAACTTGAGGTCAAGGTAGTATTAGGTACTTCAAGTACTATAGTGAGCTTGATTGCACTTCAAGCGTCACTGTGAGGACGCGATACCTAGGTCCGAGAGATTAGTGAATGTTGTAGATAAAATGTTGGAAAAGTATAGATTGTAAAGCGGTTGATGATAAAATTAGGTCGGGTCAAAATATTGCTCAATGACATATAGCGCAGGAAAATATAAAGTAGGATTATCGACAAGTTATCAACGGAAAGGTGATAGAAGTGCCCAACACTCGATGATTGCCTAGATACCGAAAGCGAGAAAGTCAAATGATTCTCACACAAAGAGCAGTCGTGGACACTTCAAACCGTATGCGATCCAGGCGTTCGATAAGAAATGTTGCAAGTTTCAACAAGTGCTCTACTTCAAGCTAACTATTGGGTGGGCAACTAAGTCATTGGCGTTTTTGTTGACAGATACTTTGTTTTGTTAACGTGGCCAGAGCATCTAACCTATATTTTTTTCTTACTGTATGGGCTTCTAGGTTAATTAGTAAAAAATTTTTTTGTTTACTTCTTTAGTTTTGTTTTTATCCCAATTTAAAAATGAAAGAAC